>BQKN01065428.1:77912-129487 GCA_022839385.1 Asparagus kiusianus
AAGAGAAATATTATGATCGGGGCAATTTTGAGGACTTATCGCTCTATTGGGGAGAGTCGATAAATTAAATTTTGTCAGAAGTGTAATTTTAACGTGACAAGAGAAATATTGCGATCGGGGCAATTTTGAGGACTTATCGCTCTATTGAAGAGAGTCGATAAGTTGATTTTTGTCAGAGGTGTAGTTTTAACGTGACACCTGTGGGGATAATATTTTTGTGTCTCACTGGGGAGAATTGCTAAGTGTTTTATCATCAGAGCGATGAATTGTGATACTTGTGATTTAACCAGAATTTGGAGAGTTTTATTATCCCACTGAGAGGAATTGATAAACTGGTTATTTTTTGCTCTGCTGGAGAGAGCTAATAAATTGACAATAATCTGGGTGATTTGGAAGACTTATCGTTCTATTAACGAGAATCAATAAGTGGATTCAAATAGAGGAGTTATACCCACATTGGTGTTTGATGCCGGCTAAACTTAAACTCTGTGGTGATGACGATTGTTTGGGATGAATCATTAACCCAATGGGAGTTTTGATCCTGCTGAGGAGATACAGAGGTTTTGATTAACACTCTGTGAAGAGGACTCATGCCTTTGAGGAATAAGTGTTGATTCTTCATTTGGAAGGATAGCAACGCTAAGGTGACATTCGCGTTTGAGGCTTAAAACGCGAGGTTACAGGCCTTCAGAACGCTAGCCTGAGCTTTGCGCTTGGGAATTTGAACGCAGCTGTGAGCTTAGCATTTTGAAAATGGTTGGGATTCTTTCCTAGAATCTCGTGTCATCTTAACAGCTTGACAGCTGTTATAAATAGACCTGAGTGGTCACATCAAGAGTCACTTGACTCTTTCCATTTTTGGCTATTTCCAAGAACGAGAATTCTCGTTTGATTTCGACGAGATCTCCAATGAACTCCATCTCCCTCGTTCGACAGTGCTTCCTCTGATCAATTGCATCGATGGCGCCACGGAGATTGGGTTCCAGCTCCAAGAAAGTCGCCGGAGTGACTTTTGAAATGCCGTCGGCTGAGGACGCCGGCGGTGTTCTTGTTCCCGCGGGAACGTCGCCGTTGCCGCCGCCATCGCGGGGTCATCCCTATCATGGTGAGTGTTGACCGAAATAACTTGCCTTGGCAAGTTTTCTAAAAACCCTAGATGGGTTCTTGATAACGAGGAAGATGACTCGTTTCTGCTCAATGAAAACACGAAGTTGGGATTCCTTGTGGGTCTTGACTCTCGTGTTTGAGCTTCTTCAACATGAGGTTTGAGTCTCGTGTTTAAGGTTTCTGACGCGGGGCTCGACCTCTGCGTCTGAGATTTTTGACACGAGGCTTGACTCTCGCGTTTGTGATTTCTGATTTATATTAGTAGCTTGTTTTCAGCTACTAACCTCTGCTTTTGATCGTGCAGTGCTTCTTCCAAACGTGCCGCTTTCGCAAGAGCATCATTTTGGGTATATTGGCGGACCTGATGCGAATGAAATTTTTAGTCTCCAAAACATAATTCCTCTGTGTACTTTCTCAAACTCGGAAAGGACAGATATTATTAAATTCCCCCGATGTTCTACTCTCAGGATTCTGATAACTGACTTAGACATGGAGACTCCTGTCGGTCGCGCTCAGTTTCCCAAGCCAGTGTTCATATTCGGAGATCATATCCCAATTAACGATCACTTCATACGTACAGAAGATTCGAAGTTGCTGCGGAGAGTCGACGACCGCTTCTTTTTCCTTCCCAACATGAAAAGGATGTACCCACTCTCCTATTTCTTGAATGTAAGCCATCGCCGGGGTTTGACTTTCGACATAGTCAAAGAGAGGGAGAATGTGTCGCTTGGATTTGGTCGGCGAGCTCGTACACAAATCGGCAGACAACTAAAAGGGTTGAGACCCGGCTTATTTGAGAAGAAGGATCCCACTCCAGAGGTGCCATGTCTCGCGAATATTTTCATTCGTCAATTTATTACAGCTCGGGGTGAATTCTCAACCCAGATGTTCAGATCCCCAGGATGGGTTTGTTCTGGAGAAGGAGGTTGGTGGACCCGTATGGTTGACTTCGTTCTTGAGGAGCTTAAGGAACCGCTCGCTGAATCGGATCTCACAATTCCTATGTCTGCTACCCGACGGGGAGTTGTGCAAAGTTATCACAATTTCTTCGCTATGTTGGAGAAATACAACTCGGATAGCTGCACATTCTTCACACCCATAGGGGAGTTAGGTTTTGCTCTTCATGAGATGCAGGCCGTGTCGGGGTTGCCATTTGGTAGAATGCCATATGAAGAATTTATCCCTACCACTGAGGAGCTCTCTCTTTTGAGGACGGCACACCTAGAAGTTTATGCCAAATTCTGGGAGTTAATGTGTCACTTCCGCATATGTGCTCAAGTCTTCGAGATGCGTGGGGGAGGCATCATGCATACCACATGGGTGGAATATCTCTTTCAGAACTTAAACCGGAAAGACATAGCCGTGTCTCGTGTCGCAGCTATTTCTCTTGAGGATGCCAAAGCTCGAATTATGGCTTCCAATGCTACCTACAAAACAGAGCATGCAGAGGGTGATTTTGAGGCTGGTATCGAATTTGAAAGCTTTCATTATCAAGCCACAGTTCCTATTTCCGACACAGCTCTTCTTGCTGGCTTCTTCATGATTTGGTTGAAGCGGTGTGTGGTACCGTCAAAGCCAATAGAAGCAATATTAGCTAAGGTTGTATACCCAGCTGTTTTGTTGACGCATGGGAGACCTGTGAGTCTCCTCACTGCCATGGTAGGCTGCATACAGAATGGCCTAAGGATGTTGACCTCCGATCTTCTCTGCGCCTCGGGAATTAAGGCTGCTAGGAAGAAAGCCGGAAAAACTCCTCAGCCACGCATACCAGTGCCGTATACGTACTTGGTGGCCTGGTTCGTGCTGCATTGTCCCTCATTGATGATGGGGTTATCTGAGGGTGCTTATGCTTATGTTCCCTTCCTTCAGAGACTGGAGTCGTCCACATGGACTTGTACTTACATAGTGAGGGCTCGACAGCTTTTGTCTCGGGGAGACAACTACAGAATTTTCTGCTGCGCTCCCGATTTTGATGGAGTTGACGGGGAGAACACCCACTTCATGGATGTGCTTTTTGAGGGTTCATCCTCTTTGGAAGAAGGCACTTTTAGATGGCTTCTCATGATCAGGCTGGGCTATCTGGTGTATCATTTGAGGGAGAAGTGCATCATTGAACCTTATATGCCTTCCAGATTCGCCAGACAGTTTGGATACGACCAACTTTACATTGGTAATCCTAACCCGGCCTTGGCTCAAGTTAGGAATTTATATGAGGGGGCCCGCGCATGGTATTTCTTCTCAGCTGGAGGAACTCACGCGCACTTCACTTTACCTAATTCGTCGCCCGGTTGTTCTATCGTTGCAGATTTTCGCAACTGGTTCGACATGGCTTCTCAAATCCTGAATATGATATTTACACTTCCTGTATAGAGGAGATTCGGGAATTGTATTGTTCGAGGAGCGGATCTTCAAGTACTCATCTACCGGGGATCGAAGAATATTTATCGTGTGAACAGGAAGCGACTGAAGCCGTTGAAGCCCCTAAGGATTTGCCCACCGTAGAACCTTCTGAAGAAGAGGTTTCTATGGGGACTAACGAGGGAATTGCTGATTCTCTCAAGGAAAAGGTGGTTGAAGAGATTCTTGTAGAAGCGCCTGATCCCGAACTTCGTTCTTTGCGATCTGGTAAGAAGGCACTTTCTGCTGCTGAAGAGGGTGAATATGATAGAAAAGTTTGTAAACGAATACCTGTCATGGCCAAAAATTCAAAGAGGGTCAAGTTAATGGGGGATGCGATTAAGTCTGCGCCTGTTGCGCGTTTGACTGGTAGGGAGGACGAAATACTTCGATCGATCTCTCCTATTCCTGAGGAAGCTGAAGCCGAGGAGGCATTGCCCGTTGGGGGATCTGAATCTACTTCTCCTTCTCTTTCTCCGGACGAAAGTACGCATGAAGGCCCTTCTTCCGAAGCCGCTCTATTACCCACTCAGGATGAGCATACGGGTCCGATTTATCCAACCATTCCTCCTCCACGCTCAAGAGCTTTGAAGAAATTAATTGAGGAGTTGGAACATTGGATGCAGACGACTATTAATATTGTCAGTGTTGGGGGTGCTTCTTTTGAAGATTGTGAACCCATCCTGACCAAATGTTTGGCCCCAATCAAGGATAAAGGGGATACGTCATGGACTCAGCACTGTCAGGGAGGAATCGCTCTCTTAAAAGCAGAGTTGGCAGCTTTGAAGAAGCTGCAGCGTACCAATCTGGACTCTGAAGTGGAGGCAGCTCTTTCCTTGGCCACGATCTCGAAGCTACATCATCGAGAGACCCTTCGCGAGGACTTGTCTGATAAGAAGGCTCGCATATCTCTCCTACGGAGGTAGCACACTCGGGTATACACTGACATCAAAGGAGTTGTTTCTAATATTCGTGCCATTGAAGAGGACATCGCTCGATTGGAGGCTGAATTGGACCGAAAGAAAGCCCAATTAGCTCAACATGAGGAGGCTAGGAGAGGGTTTGAGCTTCAAAGCGATCACATCTCTACTGATTTTTTACGCACGCTCCATGCAGCTGAAAGGATTCGTGGAAACATTATTGCTGCTGCTCCTATTGAAGCTAAACTCAGGAGAGAAATCAAGGAACAGGTCAGGGCGGCTCATGAGAAGAAACTCTCCACCTTCAAGTCCAGGCTGAAGTCTCTTAAGTTGATGAAGCCTGATGCTTAGGTCTTGTGCTTTTTTTTTTGCCAAGAGATTTTGTATCATTTTTATTTTGCTCATCGTCGCTTTGTATTCAAGTTAACAATGTTGAATGAAAATGATATCATTTTGCCTTTCATTATCTCTTTTGTCGAATTCTATTTCAGGACAATGAAAAGTAATGTGAATGTCGTAAGCGTAGTGCAAAATCGAAACTCTCTTTATTACTACTTAGAATAATTCTAGGAAATTCCAATCGTCAGAGGTGTAATGTTAACATGACGACATACAAAACAGAAAACTAAATATTTATTCCCAAAATACACTACGAATCGACAACCTCCAGCTTGACTCGGCTGGAATTTACAAGAGAAAGAAGTGGGCTACATGATTTATGGAAAGTATCTCTTAAGGAACTTCCCGTTAATTAGCATCATGAGCATGTCTCCTTCTTGATTGATAAGACGATAAGCTCCATTCGAATAAACTGATTCTATTACGAAGGGCCCCACCCATTTAGGATTGAACTTCCCTTTGGTTTTGTGTGTCATCACCATGGGTCGTCTGTTAGCCAAAACTAAATCGTCCTTCTTGAAAATTCGTTCCTTAACCTTTTTGTTGTAGGCTTTGGAAATCCTGGCTTGATACAATTCAATCTGCTGCTGAGCTTGAAGTCTTTTGTCGTCTAGGGCTTCAAGTTCTTGTAGACGTCGTTGATGTTTTTCTTCTTCTGTGAGTCCCGTTGTAATTGCGACTCTCAGAGAAGGGATTTGAATCTCAAGTGGCAGTACAGCTTCACAGCCGTATACTAAGGAGAACGGCGTGGCTCTTGTAGGGGTCCTCACCGTTGTACGATAGGCCCACAAACATTCGCTGAGTCTTTCATCCCAATCACGTCGGCTCTTAGAAACGAATTTCTTGAGGAGTTTCATAATGGTTTTGTTAAAGGCTTCTGCAAGACCATTCGCTGGCGGATAATATGCCGTAGATGCGACACTTTGGATTCTGAATTTATCACAAAATCTCTGAAACCCAAAACTGACGAATTGTGTCCCGTTATCGTGAACTTTCCGTCTCGGGACTCCAAAACGGTAGATAACGTGATGTTTGATGAACTTGATTACATTGGAAGTTTTAACTTCTTTTAACGGGATTGCCTCCGCCCATTTGGAGAAATAATTGGTCACGGTCAGGATGAATCGGTGTCCTTTGGAGGTCGGAGTAGAAATTGGTCCCACAATATCCATACCCCACACTTTAAATGGCCAAGATGCAGATGTGGGATGTAAATTTCCCGGTGCCTAGTGGATGAAATCACCATGAATTTGACATGCATGACAACGTTTAGCATAGTCGACTGCATCTGCAAACATCTTTGGCCAATAATAGCCAATTCGCCTAAGGCGGTCTCCCAACTTGGCTCCGGGCTGATGAGCTCCACACATTCCATCATGAGCCTCTTTAAGAGCCTCCCTTGCTTCCTTTCGAGAAAGATATCAAAGTAAAACTCCGTCATGTGATTTACGATACAGGATTTGAGAGACTGCATCGTAATAGAATCGGAGGGCCCTTCGATTGACAGCGGCCGCTTCCTTAGGATCGTCGGGCAAAATTCCGTATAGGACGTAGTCAATATACGGAAATCGCCAATCTCTAGATTCGAACTCCATAAAGGTTGTACAGACTTCTCCTGTCGTCGTCTTATCTGGGATTTCCTCTATAAGAATCTTGGAGCAGTATAGTTCACGTCCTGTGACTGGGAT
The DNA here is from genome assembly GCA_022839385.1 of Asparagus kiusianus. Classification (NCBI taxonomy): domain Eukaryota; kingdom Viridiplantae; phylum Streptophyta; class Magnoliopsida; order Asparagales; family Asparagaceae; genus Asparagus; species Asparagus kiusianus. The sequence goes on from BQKN01065428.1 coordinate 84,424, forward strand.
CGTTGTTTCGGCACCTGGCGGTAATGCCAGCGAAGTTGCCAATGAGGCCAAAGCATCTGCGTAAGCGTTCTAAGCTCGTGGAATGTATTCAATAAAGAATCCTTCGAACTTCTTAGCTTGCTTTAGCACTGCGAAGTAGTACGGGATTAAGTCCTCATGACGTACTTTGTATTCCCCTCGGACTTGATTTACGATGAGCTGAGAGTCACCGTAAGCCTCAAGATGTCGAATATTAAGTTCTTCGGCAAATTGCATTCCTAGTAGCAGAGCATTATACTCAGCTACATTATTGGTGCAAGGTTCAATTAGGAAAATCCTCTTGGGATCACGTGACCGTTTGGGAAGACGAACACTACTCCTACTCCCACGGTAATTGCTCCATGAGGATTTGCTCTGGAGGCACCGTCGAAGAATAATTTCCATACTTGCATAGCTTCTCGAGTAACACAAGCTTCGGTGACTTTGTCGGGCAATTCTTCATACAATTTAGATGTCCCAGGCACTGGGTGATTGGCTAAGAAATCTGCCAACGCTTGACCCTTGACCGCTTTTTGGGGCATGAACTACATATCATATTACGACAAGAGGATGGCCCATTTTGCAAGTCGGCAGTTCAGAGATGATGGTTTAGTCATCAAGACTCTCAAGGGATTTACCTTAGAGATGACATGAATTGTTTATCCAACTAGGTAATATCGCATCTTTTGAACTGCGAATACCAAAGCGAGACATTCTTTTTCGACCGGGTTATATCGATACTCGGCTCCTATCATGGTTCTGCTTAAGTAATAGATGGCTTGCTCTTGACCTTGATCGTCGTTCTGGGCCAATAGCGCTCCTAGAGAATGATCCATAGCCCTTACATATAACAGGAACGGTTTTCCTGATATAGGGGCCACGAGAACAGGTGGTTGGGTGAGATATTTCTTAACCTTTTTAAAAGCTTTCTGGCATTCTTCATCCCAAACAAAGGACATGCCTTTCTTCATAAGCTTTTATTAGACCCTAGAGGGGGGTGATTAAGGTCTTATGCTAATCTAATCCGATTATATGCCAATTAAAATTAATTAACAAGCTATTCTAGCAAGTATAAAATACAACAAGATATATGAGATAGGATAAGCAATATGTGTGCAAGGATATATAAACTAGCACAAGGGTGAATTAAACATAAACTAGATAGTGGGAAAAACAACAATGAGCAATTGACAAAGGTAATATGAATAATAAGCACGAATGTAAAAGAACGCCAATGCAATCACAAACAAACGATATGATCACGGAGTTCGGTCTAACCAATTGACCTACGTCTCCGCTCCTCACCTCGAGGAGATCTCCACTATCACAACCGGGTTTTCTACGTTCACCCGAATAACTTTTACACCACACAATACGGTTTTCTAGTTTACCGAAAACTCTACAATCAATACTCTTACAATCCCACTCTACACCCTCTCAAGTGTTGAACTAGACGTGTCTCCCTCAAGTGCTCGGATACAACCTCTCCCTAGGTTCGTCAACCGACGCCACTCCTCTTGGGATGATCCCCGACTCTCGCCACACACTTCTCTCGGTATACAAGTGTATTACAAAGTGAATCTCACAATAAGGCTCAATACAATAAATGTTTGTTCTCTACTATGGATGAGAACACAATGAAAGCTCACACTCAATTGTCACAACTTTCACCAACCCAAAAATATTATGAATGCAAATACAATAAGCTCAATTGGGTGTGTGTAACAATGAGATAAAATCAAATCTAACTCAAATAGTAAACTAGCAATAATAAGAATATGAAAATCAATAATAAAATTGCTAGAGAAAAGAGTTAGAAAACTTCTCAATAGATCAAGAGGTAGAAGGAGAATAGTTGGAAGCCCAAACACCAATAGATGATCTCCTCAAGCTCTTGTGAAATTGATTTCTCAAACTCAAACTTCCAAATGCTTAAAAGCTTATTAAACATACTTAAACCAAACTAAAACCTTTGTTAAAACTCTTTTAAACTTGGTTAAAAACTCTATTAGATGATAGAAAATAGTTATGGCAAAGGGGTATATATAGGCTTGAAGAAAGCAACCCCAAAAACCCCAAAAAACCATTAAAAAACAAAAATCAGCAACTAGCCGTTACTGTGTAACGGTCGGCTACTACAGTAATAGCGGTCGACCGGTGCGGTCGACCGCGAGCCATATGCAAAGCTGAGTAACGTCCAGAGAGTTTGGCGGTCGACCATGGCGGTCGACCGCGGGTACTGTAGCAGTGCGTATCAGTTTTGTAAAATCAATTAAAAATAGTAAAACAACTCTAAAAATTATGAAATTTTGTGGGAAGGTTCTAGACATATAGTATAACATGTTAGAGTAAGAATTTCTGAAAAATCATTTCCCAGTTGAGAGAAATAAATTTTTGAATACAGATTTATAGTTTCTAAAAAACTGCAGACATACCCGATTTTGTAAAATCAATTGGGCACAGTAAATCAACTCCAAAAATAGTAAAATTTTGAAAAACGTTTCTAAACATATAGATAAACATGTCAAAGAAATAATTTCTTGAATACCACTTCCCATTTATGAAAGCTCATCTGTTTTGTAAAACATGCACGAACATGTGCACGAATAAAAACATGATTTTGTAAATTCCATTAAACATAACAAATCAATTCCAAACTTGATGAAACTTTGCAAAATATTTATAAATATGAAAACAAACATGTTACAAAAATAAATTTTCAATTTTCATTTATCAATTGTGAAAACTCATTATTTTTTAAAAACATGCATGAATATGAATTTGTTAAGAACATGTTTTTGACAAAAAGAGTTTAAACGCATATTGAAACTTTATGAAATGTCTTCACAAACATTATAACACATGAATATAAAGTAAACATGGTCAATAAAACAATATCACAAAGTTTTCTCAAAATAGCTCATTATGTGAGAAAATCCAATATTGTGTGTGTATATGATATTGAGCTTAAGGTACTTAACACACATAATATAAAATCTAAATTAGATTACCCAAGCTTGATCTTGATCTTCATTGTAGCTCAACTTGGTACACATGCGGATGAAGCTTGAACTTGATCTTTAACTTTGAATTGCAAGGCTTCAACTCGACATTCCGCTAACCTCCATTTGATGTGATCGTGTAGGCTCAATCCATCCAACCTCCAACACGTTGTTTGCATAGAATAAATACGAAAACACAAACACTAGACAAACAACATTAGAAGTAAATTGTTTGTTAAACATCATCAAAACAAGAAGGCCAACAGGTAGATCTTCATTCGACACTTCCAATAGTTGTAGTTTGTGCCGTCAAAGAGAGGTGGTCGCTGTGTGGAATGTTCCTATTTGAATTGTGATGTATTTGTTGTACTTGATGATGTCATCCTTCACCTTGCTCTGATACCAATTGTAGGGTCCTCTTGCTTATATACCAAGTGTAGGATCGTGACCCTTAAGAAAAGAGTGCGCTCTTATAAAGAGTAATATGTGAAAGCTTTACACTTAAAACACTAGAGGGTGAGTTTGCAAGTTGTGTTATAAATTAGAGAAAGAATGGTAACAATCTCGAAAAATGAACATCACAAACACAAGCATGTATACTGGTATCACCTCCCGGTGTACATCTAGTCCCCAAGCAAATCCCACTTGAGATTTCCACTATGATTTTAAAAACTAATACAAAATAAAAAACAAACCTGATCAATTTGCAAGACCATGCAAATTGGAAACCTAATTGATAACACAATGCTAATTGTAAACTGACCTCTAGACTAAGAGATCAACCCCTCTCATAAACCAAGAGAACCTTCATTTGAAGTAAGTACAAATCCAATCCTATAAGCCTTGAATGTTTTGTGAACGTGTTTCTCACTGTGGCTATAGGTTTCACTCTCTGAAATTTGCCTGAACACTTAGTAGGAAATGATCAAGAACATAGGTTTTTTCAGAAAATAGTTTTTCTCAATACTTTATGTGAGTTTAAATATGAATACATTATAATGATATACAATGTTCTAGAAAAAAAATAAATAAAGAGAAAAAAGAAATAATTACTTCTCATGATATTACAATTTTACCCTTTAAATTAAAATGTAAAGGATGATACGTCCACTGTTAATTCAAACTTTATATTGTTTTGTTTATATAATAATGGTGGTCTATTCATATGGTGAATTTTTTAGTGGTACATCTTTGGAAAAATGATCTAATAATTGATTTTAAATGTAACTATCTATTAAGAAACATAACAATGTTTTCACAACTATTAACAACTTTGTGTGTGCAAATGCAGCGTAAACATTAGAACTAAAATTTTTCAAAATTTTATATTAAAAAGGGAAAAAAGATAATCATAAGCTAGATTTTAACTTATAATATGTAAATTATACTTTGAGTTCTTCAATTTTTTTCTAAATTACTAATTTATATCGTAATATAATATATATTCTAGTACTCCTTATTCATTGTGGTATTCCATCGTGAAAACAATACATTGACTAGGGAAAATATTAAGCTTGGATTTGGTATACAAATATTTCTCTTGAAAACTAGAAATTCTTTCATTAAACTATTGTAATTATATTATTTTATTTTATTTTTGATTTGTGTTCGAAATGTTTATGTTGCATAAAGGGTTTGGACATGCTTACCAAATGTTTATTTTGAAGTTTTAATTATATTTGTTAGAGAGGTAATGTGCTAATTATTATGAATGATTTATGTACATGATAGAGATAGTGCATAAGAAAGTGTGAAGCATTTAATGCTCATGTAAAATGACAAAATTTTCCTCATTTTATTTGTGAAATGAAGGGCCCTTTCCTCCTTTCATTCCATATTTTTCATCCCTTTAGTTTTTAATATGGTAGCAAAGAATTGCAAAGTGAATCTTCAAGTCCTAATATTGAAAAAAAAAAGAATATTCTATTAATTTCCAATAAATAAAACAGCTAATGAGTAGTACTAATAAATAAGTACTTAATGCAATAACAAGCATGAAGGAATGTTTCAATCTTGACGTTTTCTTTATCGTTTAAGAATTGTAAAGTTTCTTTCTTTCTATTGTTACTTTGGCAGCTTACTTTCAAAATTATGTGATTAGGTCACTAATAAAATTTTAGCAAATATTTTCAGTAGACTACAGTTATTACCATTTTTCATCGTCAATAAATATATACATAATTGAATAGGAAATGAAAGGTACTTTAAATTGATTGATTACCTGCACATTGACATGGATACAAATACTTTGAATCAAGAAGGTAGAAGAATTACTAATTAATTACATGGGAGTCTAATAGTCAAGTCTTTAAAAAGTTATCATATGTACATCTAGAACTTTGTAACTACCTTGTAACTAAGTATACTATATAGATATAAATAAGTATAATAGATTGATGGGGCATAAATAATGTCCAAAAGTTGCAAGTGTACAACTAATCAAGTTATAGTATAAAAAGTTATCGATCCCACGAGGAAGGTGTTTGTAAGGAATTATTAGAATCGGTTCTTATGTTGTGTGCGTGACAAAAATAGGAGTAATGAATGGGTGTGATTGTGGGGAGATATTAGGATTGTTATGAATATATGCAAGTGACAATAAATTGAGATTTAGAGGAGAGAACAAAGAATCAAAGGAAAAATAAAAAGCAAGAATAAAAGAGAAAAATCAAGAAAACAAATTATGGAGGATTCAATTAAAGATATGAGCAATCTAGAATTGAATCCACTAGCTAATTTCAATTACAAAATACGAACTATTCTCTTTTTATCATATTTCACTTTAGATTTATTAAGCATAGACTATCAAAATATTTAAGAAAAGTATAACCTATTAAATTATTTGTAAAACCCCGTAGAATTGGATTAATGAGTTTTTATTATGAAATATATATTTATGTCATAGATGAGTATGATAACAAGTGTTTGGGGATCAAACAAGTGTATTTATGTGAGAGGAATTGAGTGTCAAGATCAGCACACACACAACATGCACGAACAAGAGGTATCTTGTGCGATCGACTGCCGTGTGCGCAATAGTGGCAGGAGGCCTCTGCCTCTTGCGCGGTCGACCGTGGAGGTGGACCACTGGGAGTTCTGCCAGTTTTCCTGTTTCAGGTCAGTTTGGGTTTTTGGTTCGGGTTTGAGGGCTCATATATATTTGTTTTATTCGTGAGAGCCCCCTCTTCATCTCAGAAAACCCTAACAACCTTCCCCTACCCTCTTGCAAACCCTAACCCTAATCTTTAGGCATTTCTCGGCAAATTTTGGGAGTTCGAGAGAGTTTCAGCGGCATTCAACGGAGGAGAACCTTCTTATGACCTTACCCACAGTAGTTCATCACCTCTCAGGTGAGTTTCATCTCGCCCAACTCTGCACCTAGTTTTTAATTGTTTTTAAATGATGTTTTCATAAGATTTGTGAGCCTAACATGCTATTTTATGTATAAAGACAGATCTTATTATTGTATGATGCAAAAAGAAAAATTTTTTCAGTTAATAAGATCACCCACGAATTTATAAATGCAGATCTAGATTTGAGTTTTGTTTTCTAACAAGAGTTTGAAAGAAAGATAATTGTTTTCGAAGGTTTCGACATATATTTGCATGTTTTAGATTGTTTCTTTTTGTCTATAGTGATTAGACTGTTTATCTCATGTTCCAAATTTGCTAAATCACATGTATTGGGTTGCTAGTATATATAAACATCACACACGAAGTTCGAGATAAAAATCAGGTAGAACAAAACCTAGAAATAGGGTTTTGTTGTTGCGCGGTCGACCGCGGTTGGCGCGACGGTCGACCGCGTATCGTGCACAGGTCATATATGGGTTTCTGATTTAATCACGGTCGACCGTGCTGGGCGTGGCGGTCAACCGTTGATCGCGGTCGATCGTGCGTAGCACGGCGGTCGACCGCTAGGGAGCACAGAAGAACAGGAAGTTCCTGCTCTTTGTACGGTTGACCGAGGTTGGCTCAGCGGTTGACCGCGAGTCAGTTTTTTTCTGCACTAATTAGTTGTGCATATGTTCGTGTGGCTGGTAATATTTCTGGGTTATTTGGGGTTATTAAACACTGAGAATTTTGTACATGAGTTGACTACAGATAGGAGATCTATTTTATTCACCGAGACATGAGAGTGAATAGTGTATATATATGTTTTTAATTATAATCTATTGTGGTCCATGTGTTGGACACTTAGCTATCGCAGTCCATGTGTTGGACCTTAATCTTATAGTCCATGTGTTGGACATTTGTGTTCGCAGGAAAAATCGTGTTCTTCATTGACGTCATTGTACTCTTTAGTAACAGTTTATCGATTACAAAGATCCGGTCTTTTTATAAGATTCGGTTACAACGAGATCAATAAAAGAAATAAAATTACAACTTTTTCCTTCTATGTCGAACGAATCACGAGCTCCTATTTTGCGGTCACTCGCTTGCGTGGGTTCTTTGCCTGCGCCGGGGTTTATCCGTGGATCACCGCGCGATCTAGATCCGGTCGGATCTACACGGTATGGCGGGTGTTATTTCGCTAAGGAAATAACAGCCGAGGGGATTATTTCGCCAAGGAAATAATAGCCCAAGTGTCGAAATCGACCAAGCGAATTCGAGACTCTTCTCGGGATCAAAGGCCAAGCTTTGATCCGGAGGGAAACCGTGTAGATCTCAGATCTGATCTCTGTCGAACTCCTGCCTAATGTAGCGAGGATGATCGCCAAGAACCAGATCTGAGAGTCCGAGTCTTCTGAGCTTGAAAATCCGAAGGTGAGTTCTCAATCCAGTAGAGTTTCGGCTCCAAAATTTCCAACCCTTGAAAAATGAGCTCTACCCTCTCTATTTATAGCCTCTGAAAGAGGATCTGGGCCCAGATCTGAGTGTGGCTCGGCCACCGAGCCACCTCAAGGTGGCTCGGCCTTGGCCGAGGCACCAAGAGGTGGCTCGGCCATCGAGCCACCTCAAGGTGGCTCGGATTTGGCCGAGCCACCAAGAGGTGGCTCGGTTTCGGCCGAGTCTCTCTTGGTGTTGGGCTTTTTCGCTATTTTCCGGTTCTGTAGTTGATTTATCCGGACTTCATTCGTTGATCTGATTTGGCAGTAAATCCACTTTTGAGTTCGAGTCCAAAACTGATCTTGATTCGATCTTGATTCGTTCGAGTCCGCTCTTGGTTGGATAGCTTGCGTATGGTTCATTAACCTCGTCGCTTCGTTAACCCGCTTCATTGCGTCTCACTTAGCTTCGAACACGCTTTGATGTATCGTCCGATGGTTTGCTGGTTTGTCGAATCACCGTACCGAGCTGTGTTAAGGGACCTATAAGCAGTTTTATACGCCTACAGATACCCCCTCCAAAGTTTTCCAGCCTCGTTCTTTTATAGAAGACTCTGGAATATTTTGGATATGATTATCCCAACCTTCAATCGGTGTAACGGGACTTTGGAATAGCTTCTGTTCTTGATTCCTTTAATCCTTCAGGCTATTCGGTGCTTTGTCGAATGTCTGCAAGGGTTCCGGTGTTGCATTTATTGTCTGACCGTTGTCGGAATTTTGAACTTGAAATCAATTCCTGATTTTCTGATTCTTTAGCTCGTGTTTGTTGTTTCAACATAGACCTGACCATCGATTGGTATTTGCAACGCGTTGTCCGGTGTAGTATTGTTGAGTTATCCTTAAGAATATTTTTTAGGAAAATATTCTCCAGAAACTTCTCAACCAAAAATAGGGAATAGTTTATACTCGTATACCTTATTGGAGTATTTTTCATGCTCGAATGAGCTGAACCGGCCTAATAATGACCCAAAAACGGCAGTAATTAGGCTCAAAAAATCTTCTGACCCTTCCTAATGGGTGGGAGAGGAATGAATAAACAAGGGACTGAACCCTCGGTCAATTTGAAGTCGTTTCGATACTCGGTTCAGCTTCAATTTGAATTCTGGTTCAAATCTGGTTCAACCTGGTTCAACCTGGTTCAAGACTGGTTCAACCTGGTTCAAGGCTGGTTCAGGACTGGTTCAAGACTGGTTCAGCCTGGTTCAGACTAATTTATCCTGGTCTGGTCTGGTTCAGCCTGATTTGGCCTGATTTAGACTGGTCTGGTCTGGTTCAACCTGGTCCGATCTGGTTCAAGGCTGGTTCAACTATAAAAGAACCTCTTTTTCTCCTCTTTAGGGCCGGCCACCTTCTCCTCCAATTTTTTCGATTTCTCTTCCCTCGTGCATCCTTTCTCCCTCAAATCCTCATATTTGTCTTAGATCCATCCTTCCTTTTGATCTTAGACTAAAAAATCTCTCAAAAATCTCCATATAAAAATTTCTCTCAGGCCCCTCGAGCACGTAGTTCGAGCTCCTTTCAAGATCTGATTTTTTTGTTGGATCCTCGAGCTTTTCTTTAGGTAAATCCTTCATAATTTCGGCATAGCTCGCGTTTAATTCAATTTATGAATTTGTGGGATTGCATATGAGGGTTAGGATTATGATTTGGTGCCCCGAGCTCATCTTTCAGGGGGTAGAATTACAATAAAGAGGGGAAATTTTTTTCTAGATCTGATCCCCTGATTTATTTTGCAGATCACCATGTCGTATACCCCGAGAGGTCAATCCCCTGCATTGACGGCTGATGGCGTGCCTCCCTCGTACGCTGGTGAGCTATTTTTGGCATATTTGGAAATTTACAAATTAGTCCTTTTTCCCCTAGAAATTTGCAAATTAGTCCTTTTTCCCCACGTTGTTCTCCTTGGTGAGACAATCGGGAAGAGCCTTGATTCTCCTTGGTGAGGATCGACGCTTTAAAGATGGGTTTTGCTTGGTCAAAACCATATCTCAAAATTAATAAAGGGGGCGTTTTGACGTTGCATTGTGCCTTATAGGGTAGGGATATGTTTTTTGATATATCCTACTTTATAAGTGCATAATGTGGCCAAATCGTCTCACCCTTTATAAGGCAGTGACTCTATCTTACCCATTTGTAAGATGAATTCAACTTCCTTTTATAACTGAGACTAACAAACACTTAATTGCTTGTTTTCAGTGGAATATCCCTCTGGAACGTTCCCATCTCATGCAGTGAACGGGCGTCGTGACGAGTATTATTCGACGTCTGATGATTTTTTACCTATTCCACTTACTCTTCAGTTTGCTCCGGGCACGTCGACAGAGGTTGCCCAAGTGGTGAAGGAAGGTGGACATCGAGCTCTTCGCCAGTTAATCACGGATGCGCCTTTCGTGAAGGATGCTAGTTCTGTTCAGCCTCTCAGGAAGACTGACTTTTTATTCGGCGACTCTGTCAGAGATCCTGATGCAGTGTTCATTGACGCCGAGCAGTGGCTTCATAAAAATGGCGTTGGTTTCCTATATTTGCCGAAGATTCCTCGACATTGCTCGTTGACTGAGCTCAGGCGTCAGGCTGTTACACGGGAGATGTCATGGCGCTTGACAGAGGAGCATGAAAGCGTTCACTGTGGCTATATCACTCATCAGGCAGCTCCAGGTTCGAGCAGGAGTCATATTGTTGGATTGCGTCCTGGAGTATTGGGGCTGGATGCACCGCCGCGTAATGAATTTCTTTCTTCTGCTTCTACTTTGAGGAATCGCCTCGCTGCCTTAGGACGGGAGATGCCTGCGACGCATCACAGATTCTATGGCTGGGTCCATTCTTTGGACAAGCTTTGGTGGGCCCGTATGATGAAGTATGTCCTAAGCCGATGGAGCGAGGAGTTGCACGCTTGTGGCCTATATGCAGATATTCGTTCCACCATGTATGGCCTACCTGTCAGCGCGATGCATTTTTTCGCTTTGTACGAGCTCTATAACCCGGATTCGAACACTTTTTTGACTAAGCACGGGGAATTGGGCTTGACTCTCCATGAGATGCACAAGATTTCTGGTTTGCCCATGGGTCAGATGCTATATCAGGAATACTTTCCCTCTAATCATGAATTGAGTCGGCTGAAGGATCGCATGCCCGACCCCTACGAGACTTTATGGGATCTCACATGTCACTACCACATTGCTTTGGCACAGTCTGAGCCTTTAGCGAAGAGGACTAAGTCACATGTGAGTCTGAAGCAGTTTGCGTGTTATTTGTTTAGGAACTTAGAGAGCAATTCTGGCGAGGCTATTTGCGAATGGGCAACACTTACTCCTTCAGAAGTTAATGGTCTGTTGAAGAAGATTGACGCTCACTCTTATACCATTAACAGTCCCGAGGGTGGCTTTCCTGTAGGGACCAAGTTTAAATCATTCTTATGGCATGCAACCGCATCGATTCAGCCGATGACCCTCCTCGCCGGTTACCTCGCTATCTGGTTAAAGAAATGCGTGGTCCCGTATCAGACCGGTGACATTATGCCATTGGAAGTGCTCTATCCAGCGGTTCAGCTTGCCTATAAGAAGGAACTTTCGCTTCTTCCGGTGATGGTAGCTAATATTCATCGAGGGCTTCGACAGATTTCTAGTACCTTCACACAGAAAGAAGACGAACCATCGGCTAAGATTCCTCTTTCTAGGGTGGAGCTCCCATACACTTATTTGATGGCTTGGTTCTTTCTTCATCGTCCTGATATGATGTCGGTACCTAGCACCACAGACCGCTCTGTTCCCCTACTATAGTTGCTTGAGAATGGCAGGTGGGAGGGGTGAGGATTCCCTGATATCAGAAAGCAGCTACAGGTTCACAAGTGTTGGGCATTTTCCACTTGCTTTCCGTAGTTCTTCAGCCGATATGGCGAGTGTTTGACTGATGAGGAGAAGCCGAAGGAGTATCGAACTCATTTAGATGTCGGTTGCTTTAACTGGCTAGTGAATATTAGGCCAGGTTATTTGACCTTCCGGGTGAGGAATCAGTGTTTCATAGAGCCATATCTACCCTGCCGATTCACCCACCAGTTTGGTTATGATCAGCTTTATGTCGGGAATCCACATCAGCAGCCTCGGACTCATGGCGGTTTGGTGGACGGTCTCCGAGCATGGTTGTGGACCGTGACGTGTTGCACTGGTGCTAAGTTTAGTCTCCCGAGTGCTGAGCGGCAGTTGAATCTCACCTTCTTAAGCTGCAGGTGGTTGTTAGCAGCTAATAAAACTGTCCCCGTAAAGCCGATCGCAGAGCTAGTAGCCGAGGAAGCTTCTCAGGCTGATTCTCGTGTGATTCATGAAAATGCTCGGTCACAGAGGGCACGGAGCAAGACTCGTCGGATTGACGAAGAGGGAAAGAAGATCTTCCATTCTGCTGATGAGGCTTCAGGCGAATATCTTGAAGATTACGAGGACTGTTCTGAGCGAGGTTAGCTACTTATCTTTTCTTTCTATCCTCCAGAATTATTAATCTTAACAACTGTTTGATGTTTCAGGGACAGTGGCTGATGAGGAAGAAGAATTCCGTCCTTTTACTCAGGCGAGACCTCCGATTGTTGTCCCAGCTACTAGGCGGAAGAGACTAGCCCGCAAGCCGCGTGCAGAGTCACGGGCACTTGAGATGGATTTGGCTAGTGATGACCCCGCTAGCGATGGAGGTAGCATCTACCCTATAGACCGTCTTCTTGATCATTCATAACTTGGGACTTATGCTTTTCCATCTCTATATAGGAGAACGTGAGGAGGGCGAGATGAGTCTTGATCCTGCTCCTCATGATTTTGATGAGCCTGACCAGGTAGAAAAGCCTGCAGAAGCTACCGACGTTAGGGAGACTATTAACGTAGGACCCGATTCAGTGAATCCAGGTACATCTACCATTGAACCATTCAGAATTCGTGCCTCCCTTAATTGTCTCTATGCTTCTTGCTCTTTTAGGTGAATTGCAGGAGGCAAACGTGGACCTTGGGAGTAGAGAGGCTAATACATCCATAAGAGGTAACTCATTTCCATCGGTCGTAATCTCTTTATTCTTCTTTTGTATTCATATCTTCTTGTGTCAGATTTTTCGACTGATGATTTCGATGAGGAGGGTTTGCTTGTGGACACCCCCATGCTCCACTTCATGTATGGTTCTCCTCAGATTGATGACCAAATGCCTGAAGATATGTTCCCTAAGTCTACGCTCCCCAAGAATCGCGAGGATTGTCCTTTTGAAGGTACGTGCCTCTTCTCAGGTTAATTATAGGACTAGCCATTTTGTGACTAATGCAGCTATAATGAATCTGAAAATTCCATTTTGTGTTTGACATAAGCTTTTGTTGAGACTGATCCTGTCGAACCGACTGTGAGACCAGCTACACCAGCTGATACATCAACAGCGGTTACACCTCCGCTACCCCCAGTGACTCAAGAGGAAGAAGGTATAAATTAAGCAACTGAGAAATGTCATCTATTTCTTCATCAAGACTTTTCTTTGACAGATTTCCCTCTTTTTGTATAGGGCTTTCTTCTCGGCTTCATTTCCTTGTGAAGGAGTTGTTATCAGACAACGATCCTGAGAAGATCGTCATCTGCATAGATGTTCACTCCTTCTTCTCCTTCGTGAACGCCATGATTGGCAAACTCTTCCATGGCGGACTCTTCCTTCACCAGTTCAAGCCATTCCTTGATTCCAAAATAAACTCAATAAGGGATGCAGGATATCCGGATCTGGCGAAGGTTATTATTGATGACCTTGATTGTCTAGAGCACGAGCTTCAGATGTATTGTGAGCTCCGTGATGCTGGTGCTCCTTCATTCATTGCTGCTGAGTTGGATACTCGCTTACAGACATGGCGCGATACTCGAGTCCTTACTGAGCTCGAGATTCAGGTGCAGCGGGATCGGGTAGATCGAGTGGAGACCCACCTTGTTGTTAGATCATCTTCTCTTGCCGAGCTTGACTCTTCTATTGCCTCTTGCGAGACCAAAATAGAACAGCTCAGAAAAGAGCTTCGTGAAGAAGAGGAGACTTTGAGTATTCTTCGGATGACGAAGGTACAGGATCAGCAAGCCTACATTGCCTTATCTGCAGAGTTGAAGTCTTTGAGGCAGAAGCTGGTTGAGACGGAGGATATTGCTGTGAAGACTCTAGCCACCACTGAAGAGTTCCTCAGAGCTGATTTGGAGGATGAGCTTAGGCAAGCTTATGATAAAAAGCTGTCTGAGATTAGTCAGCAGATTTTTAGCTATGGGCTTGATGTGTGATTTCTTTTGCTGGATACTTTGACTTTTGATCGCTTTTAGTAGACATGGTTTTATCTTTATCTTTATTATGATTTCTCACTCTGTTTGGAATGATTGACCATAATACTCATAGGATTTTTGGCAAACCCTCAGCCTTCAACGGGTTTGATAAGCCTTTACCGACTACCGTTTGAGTCGGGCTAGCATGCGGATTGTCTAAGTCCGTTCCGCATGTAACGTTGTGCTAAGAGAGTGAATTCTCTGAGACTTCGTGCTATGATGTTGAATACATAGACTTTACCATTTATTACGGGAATAGGCTACCCGACGACGCGTGTTAGGCGTTGACTTTAGGATTTTTGGCTAACCCTCAGCCCTCAACGGATTTGATTAGCCTTTACCGACTACCGTTTGAGTCGGACTAGCATGCGGATTGTCTAAATCCGCTCCGCATGTAACGTTGTGCTAAGAGAGTGAATTCTCTGAGACTTTGTGCTACGACTTCGAATACGTAGACTTCGCCATTGTTATGGGAATAGGCTACCCAGCAACGTGTATTAGACGCTGACTTATCCTTACTTAGGTTTCAGGATAAGATACCCCAGAATCGAACTCTGGTGTCTTTTTCCACGGAGAAAGACTAAACCGGCGACGCGCGTTAGGCGTCGGCATATCCTTTCTTAGGATTCAAGATGAAATTCCCCATGCGTGTAAGGTATGGATTTTGGTGTTATTAATAACTACCTACCACAATGTTGAATATGTGGGCGAGTGTTCTTTTTAACGGTTAAGAACTAACCGGCAGCGCGGGTTAGGCGCAGACTTATCCCTGCTTAGGATTCGGGATAAACTTCCTAGGATGAATCCTAAATTTGATAAATTCTTAGAAAAAGGGTTGATGTGGGAAAGAAAGAATTTTATATTCTATTCCCCGAACAAGGAAGGAAGAATTTTATATTCTATTCATTGATTTTGGAAAGGAAGAATTTTATATTCTATTTCCAGTGCAAGAAAGAAACTAGAAGTGGGATCTCCACTCCGAGAATCTAGAAGATCTAGATAAGCTTACCTTTTATAGGATTGGTTATCTAGATGAGTTTTTCGTTTATCGAAATGAAATTTTAACTTTGGTTATAACCATGAAGAGGTTTAACCAAAGAGAAAAGAAGGGAGTTCTTTCGTTTATCGAAAGGAGGCTCTGAATTGAAAGTGGACCTCTTGTTCGTGGAAAGAACCAAGAGGGGAATTTGTTGGTGGCTTGGACCAGAAAGATACTTTTAGTGGACTCAATGTCAATTGAAATTGATCAGTGAGGGATTTTGGAGGTGGAAATAATTTTGGGTTATCCTCTAGAATATTAAGTGTAATATTTTTCAAGGAACTTCCCGATAAATGGGTTATCCTGAATGTACTAGGGATAGTACTTTTTTAGAAACTTCCTATTTATTGGCATTAATTGCCTGATGCCCTCTAGAGAAATTAGGCGATATGCGCCATTTGAGTAGACTGTGTCTATCACAAACGGCCCATCCCATTTGGGTTCAAATTTACCTTTCTTCTTGGAGTTGAGGATTATCGGTCGGCGAGCAGCGAGGACCAGATCTCCTTCCTTGAAGCTTCTCTGTCGGACTCTTTTGTTAAAAGCCCTAGATATTCTGGCTTGATAAAACTCAATGTGTTTTTGAGCTTCCAAGCGCCTTTCATCCAACATTTTGAGTTCTCTGAGACGTTTCTGATGTTGTTCTTCCGTCGTCATCTCCGTTGCGAGAGCAATCCGAAGGGATGGGATTTGGACTTCCAGTGGTAGCACAGCTTCACATCCGTATACCAACGAATATGGGGTAGCTCCTGTAGGTGTGCGTATGGTGGTACGATAAGCCCAGAGTGCTTCACCGAGTTTATCATCCCAGTCTCGTTTATTGGTCTTCACAAGCTTTGACAGGATCTTGATGATCGTCTTGTTAAAAGCCTCAGCTAATCCATTCGCAGCGGGATAATAAGCTGTTGACGAAACATCTTGAATTTTGAACTTGTCACAAAACCTGACGAAAGCGTTGCTTATGAATTATGGACCGTTGTCATGAATGATCCGTCTTGGCACGCCGTGTCGGTATATGACATGATGTTTGATGAAATTGATGACATTGTTCGTCTTCACTTCTTTAAGTGGAATTGTTTCAGCCCACTTTGAAAAGTAATCCGTGATCGCGAGAATAAACCGATCACCTTTGACTGAAGGGGGAAAAATAGGACCGACAATGTCCATACCCCATGTCTCGAATGGCCAGGATGTGGTTGACGTGTGTAACCGCTCCGGTGGTTGGTGCTGATACGGGTGTATCTTCTCTTCGGGAGCTTAGCGATCATCATGGGAGTTTAAGGATAGATGATTCTCATGGTATCTTGAGAATAGAGTAGAGGAGTCGTGGACGAGGCATTGGAAGCAACGAAGTCGAAGGATTCGTCAAAACTGTAGGAATTACAGTTGGGCTCTGGTCGGTCGACCGGATTGGTCGCGGCGGTCGACCGCGTCATGCACAGACCCAGACTGTGTCTCGGGACTGAGATCAGTCGACCGATGGTGGCGCTGCGGTCGACCGGAAAACCCTGTAATCGATTTCCAGTTTTCGTCGTTCTGACCGGTCGACCGCCTTGAGCACTGCGGTCGACCGCGTAGCGGATCCGGGCCTGGGTCTGTTTCCTGCTCCAGTTGGGATTTCTATTTAGTATAAATAGAAACACGATTTTTCTAGGGTTTAGAACTCAGTTTGTAATCAGAAAAGAGATCAGGGAGGTTGTTCTTTGATCTAGAGAGATTGTGAGAGAGAGGTTTGTAAAATCCAATTGATTCTCATAATCTAGAGAAGGTATTTTCCTTCGCCTTAATTCATCTCTTGTGTTCTTCTGTCGTTTTCTTCTTTACCCACTCTTGATAATTCCGCAATCAAGAGTGCTCGCACGGCGACTCGTATCAAGTTGGTATCAGAGCACCTAGTTCCTGTGAAGGGGGAACCTGTGTATGGTCCTTACTCGCTCACAGTACAAGAAGCTTGGCGAGATCCTTATCTCTTTGGAAGGAGTCCAGAAATTAAGGAGGGAGAAGATGACTGAAGCAGATAATTCAGCGAGACTTGATACCATAGAGAGACAGATTGAGACGATCGGGACGACTCTTACCCAACTCGTGGGTCTAATCAACGGAGATGACAAAAAGGAGGAATCTTCTTCGAAGGGTAAGAAGAAACTCGTCGAATCCGACGAAGAGCACGAGGAATCGGATTCAGAGGGGGAGACTGAGATTGTCAAGACCGTTGGACATCAAAGGGGTAAGAACAATTACCAAAATCTGAAAATTGACTTCAAGGTTGAGATTCCTGTTTATGATGGGAGTATCAACGTGGAGAAGCTTGATGATTGGATCGAACGTATGGAGATGTACTTCACTCTCTACGGATATTCGTCCAAGGAGAAGATAGTGTTCGCGACACTGAAGCTTTCCGGGCACGCGTTGACGTGGTGGAAATCCTATTGCAAACAGGAGAAGAAAGCGACGTCGTGGAACAAATTCAAGGAGCTACTTCGTAAATAGTTCTATCCAGTAAGGTTCCTTGAGGAGCGTTGGTACAAGTGGTATGGCTTGCGCCAAAATTTTAATCAGACCGTTCAGGAGTACACGACGGAGTTCCAGCAGCAGGCGATGGTTCTAAACATCGCGACGGACGAGTACTCTATCTTCATGAAGTACATGGCGGGTCTAAATGATTTCATCCGGAAGGAGATGAAGCTGTTCTCGGTTGAGACCATCGCAGAAGCGAGTGTGAAGGCCATTGCCATTGAGGGCCAGCAGAAGAAGGGCAATGAGACAAAGGGGGATTCCAAACCATCGGGGAGCATGACGGGTGGCTCTCAGTCTAAGGATGAGAAGAAGAAGGTTGACTCGGGGAAAACAGGATTGACATGCAATCACTGCAAGCAGACAGGGCATGTGGGTGATCGTTGCTGGGATAAGTATCCTCATCTGAAGCCAAAAGGGTTGAAGAAGAAGGAGGAGAAGAAGACGTACGTAATAGCACAGGGTCCGAAGGAGGTTCCCGGGATGACCGAACCCAATAGCAGTCTCAACCTTATGGCGGGAAAGCAGGCCACCAAAGAAGATGACGACCCGAGGGTGCGGCTCTTTGTTCTGAAATTGCAGGTCAAGACCAGCTTAGTGGATGCTATTGTAGATCCAGGGAGTCAGAAAAATCTGATATCTGAGGCATTAGTACAGAAGCTGGGATTGAAGACGGTGAGGCATCCGAAGCCCTATCCATTAGGGTGGATTCAGAAGGAGGCGGGATTGAGTGTGGAGAACCAGTGCTCATTCAGATTTGCACTCCACGAGTCGTATATTGACGAGGTCACATGCGACGTGGTCCCGTTGGATGTTTGCCAAGTTATTTTGGGCAACCCTTACTTGTGGGATAGATACGCAGTATATGATCGGCGGGCCCAAAAGTATACGTTCACCAAGGATGGCGAGCAATTCATTTTTCGTTCGGCATCTCTTCCACAGGAGACGAGCTTGGTGATAGTGACTCAGGCTAAGAGGTTGGTGAATGCGGGTAGGAAGTTCGTTTTATTGTTCATTCGGCCGTATGAAGAGCAGCTGAGTAGGATGTGCTTGTCCACCTTGAGCAAGCTTCAGGAGGGAGATCATGAAAGATTAAAGGCCAAGTATGCGGACTTGTTTTCGGAGATCACGGGACTACCACCACGTCGAGGTGTAGAGCATGAGATTATGTTCACAGGGGAGAGTTCTTTACCTAACATAGGCCTATACCGCACATCAGTACTGGAGTTCGAGGAGATCAAGAAGCAAGTTCAGGAGCTCTTGGAGATGGGAGTGATTGTGCCGAGTTGTTCGCCTTGCGGGTCACCGGTGTTGTTGGTGCCCAAAAAGGATGGAGGCTGGCGCATGTGCGTAGATTACCGGGCACTCAACAAGATTACCATCAAGAATCGCTACCCATTACCGCGGATCGATGATCTTATGGACCAGTTAGAGGGAGCGAGGTTTTTCACGAAGCTGGATTTGAAGTCTGGTTACCATCAGGTGAGGATTCGGGAGGAAGACACCTGGAAGATTGCGTTCAAGACCAAGCAAGGCCTCTTCGAGTGGTTGGTGATGCCGTTTGGATTGTGCAATGCTCCGGCTACCTTTATGAGACTTATGAATGATTTGTTGCGACCCTTTATAGAGGATTTTGTGATAGTTTACCTTGATGATATCTTGGTGTACAGCAGGACCTGGGAGGAGCATCTTGTTCATGTTGAGAAGGTATTTGAAGTGTTGCAGGACGGACAGCTAAAGCTCAACGGGAAAAAGTGCGAATTCGGGAAGGACGAGTTGGTGTATCTCGGCTTCATCGTAGGGAAGGGCCAACGGAGGATAGATCCAGGCAAGGTGGAGGTGATCACAAAGTGGCCGACGCCGAAGACAGTGACTGAGGTGAGGAGCTTCATGGGGGCTTGTCAGTATTTGCGCAAGTTCATTCGACATTTTTCGACTTATGCGGCACCGTTACATGGCCTCACAAAGGCTAAAGTTCAGTTTGAGTGGGGAAGGACGCATGAGGAGGCTTTTCAGTTGCTAAAGAGGAAGATCTCAGAGGCACCGGTGTTGGCGTTGCCGAATTTGTAGCGGACTTTTGAGGTGGAGACCGACGCGTCTAATTATGCGATGGGCGCGGTGTTGATTCAGGATGGGAAACCGGTGGAATACTATTCTGAGAAGTTTTTGGGTGCTGTTGCGAACTACCCAACCTACGACAAGGAGTTCTATGCACTGTATCAAGCAATTAAGCATTGGAGAGTGTACTTGTTAGGGAAGGAGGTGGTCGTGCATTCGGATCATAAGCCGTTGGAGTTCTTACATGCCCAGACAAAGCTACAACAGGCACGGCACATGAAGTAGATGTCATATTTGATGGCTTTTAACATCGTTATTAGGTACAAGAAGGGGGCGACGAACAAGTTGGCCGATATGTTATCTCGCCCACCGATAAGGTCTTTGTTAGTGGCGACGCGTATTCAGCCCTTGGTTCCTTTTGAGTATGTTCAGTTGTATGCATCCAGTAAGGACTTCGGTAGTGTGTTTGAGCAGGCGAAGGCTGGTCGAAGGGGGGAGTATGCACTTGGAGATGATGGCTTATTGTATCGTGGGACATCACTATGCATTCCGGAGGATGGTGATAGGTTGCAGTGGATTCGGGAAGCACATACCTCGCGTGTGCAAGGGCATTTTGGCATTCAGAAAATGCTTCTCAATCTACGGCGGCATGTGTTTTGGCCACGGATGCTTGATGATGTGACCAAGTATGTTGGAGGGTGTAAATTATGCTGTATTTCGAAGCCTTCTAACAGGAAGAGGGGATTGTACCTACCGTTACCGGTTCCTTCTAGGCCGTGGGAGAGCATTTCTATGGATTTTCAAGGAGGGTTGCCGACTACGAAGCGCAGGTATGACTATTTGTACGTTGTGGTGGACCGGTTCAGCAAGATGGTGATATTGATTCCTTGTAAGAAGACCGTGACGGGAGCGGGTGCAGCACAATTGTTCTTTGAGCATGTGTGGAAGCACTTTGGGTTGCCGAGTTCGATTATTTCGGATCGGGATAGCCATTTTCTCGGGCATTTTTGGGATTATTTGTGGAGTCTGATGGACACTAAATTGAAGAAGAGCACGGCCTTTCATCCACAAACAGACGGACAAACGGAGGTAGTCAACCGGACTATAGTGCACATGTTACGGGGGTATAATTCCAGGCATCCTAAGACTTGGGATGAGAGTTTACCATATTTGTAGTTTGCTTTTAATCGGGCAATTCACGGATCTTCCGGAAAATCACCGTTTGAGACTTGTTATGGGTTTTTACCGCCGAGCCCGTTCGATCTTGTGTTTTCAAGTGAAGCCACAGTGGACGGCAAGGAGGGGAGCGAAAGACAACGTGCTCAGCGTTTTCTCGAGAAGATTGCACATATTCATGCCACGGTCGAAGCTCAATTGAAGAAATCGCAAGCTAAGTATAAGGCGAAGCATGATCAACATCGGGTTCCTTGTAACTTTGGTAAAGACGATATGGTATGGCTAAAATTGAGTAAGGAGAGGCTCAAAGGAGAAGGGAAGAAGTTGAAGCCTATTCGTTATGGTCCGTTTTGGATTCTCGATCAGATTGGCGACAATGCTTTTCGTTTAGATTTGCCACCTTACTTAGGCATGTATTCGGTGATCAATGCCGAGTACTTGAAGTTGTTTGAGCCTCCATTATTGGATGATGAAGGTGATGACAAGATGATCTTACCACATGTTGAAGACTTGTGGTTTGATAGAGAGGAGCTACTGAAAGAAGATTCCATATTGGAATGAAAGACGACCACGACGAGGCGGGGGACGAAGGAGTCGTTTCTCATTGGACGTCAAGGTCAGGTCCCTAGCAAGGCCAAGTGGTTCAGCAGAGAAGGAGGGGCTCGCGAGTTCCCTCAGCTGAAGTTCTAACTTGAATGGGACTTCAAGTTCCTAAAGGGGGGACCCATGATACGGGTGTATCTTCTCTTTGGGAGCTTAGCGATCCTCATGGGAGTTTGAGGATAGATGATTCTCATGGTATATTGAGAATAGAGTAGAGGAGTCGTGGACGAGGCATTGGAAGCAACAAAGTCGAAGGATTCGTCAAAACTGCAGGAATTATAGTTGGGCTCTGGCCGGTCGACCGGATTGGTCGCGACGGTCGACCGCGTCGTGCACAGACCCAGACTGTGTCTCGGGACTGAGATCGGTCGACCGATGGTGGCGCTACGGTCGATCGGAAAACCCTGTAATCGATTTCCAGTTTTCGTCGTTCTGACCGGTCGACCGCCTTGAGCACTACGGTCGACCGCATAGCGGATTCGGGCCTGGGTCTGTTTCCTGCTCCAGTTGGGATTTCTGTTTAGTATAAATAGAAACACGACTTTTCTAGGGTTTAGAACTCAGTTTGTAATCAGAAAAGAGATCAGGGAGGTTGTTCTTTGATCTAGAGAGATTGTGAGAGAGAGGTTTGTAAAATCCAATTGATTCTCATAATCTAGAGAAGGTATTTTCCTTCACCTTAATTCATCTCTTGTGTTCTTCTGTCGTTTTCTTCTTTACCCACTCTTGATAATTCCGCGATCAAGAGTGCTCGCACGGCGACTCGTATCAGGTGCATATAATTTGCTTGTACTTGACAGGCGTGACATCCTCGGGCGTATTCGATCGCGTCACGAACCATTGTTGGCCAAAAATATCCCATTCTCCTGATGCGATCATACAGTTTGGGACCGGGCTGATGCGCACCGCATTCTCCTTCGTGTGCTTCCTTAAGAACTTCTTCTGCTTCTTCGTTCGAAAGGCATCGAAGTAACAAATCATCGTACCCTCGACGGTATAATATATGGGTCTCGGTATTATAGAAGAATCTTGGTGCTCTTCGGCGGATTGATTCCCTTTCTTTTACATCCTCAGGCAAAATACCGTACTGGACGTAGTCAATGATGGGAAAACGCCAATCTCGGGACTCTGACCCAATTTGAGTTGAGTTCACCTCCTTGGCGTTTATGTTTCTATCATCTTCCTCTTCGATATCCATATTGTATATGGGTACGCAGAGTTGATGCGATCTTACTGTGACTAGCAGTTCAGTTGCGAGAGGCTGTGCGAGTGATACCACTAGTGCTACCAGTGCATCCGCATAAGCGTTCTGGAGACGAGGGATGTATTCAATGAAGAATTCTTCAAAAGATTCTGCCATTTTGACGGCTTCTTGGTGGTACGGGATCAGGTCTTGGTTCCTGACTTCATACTCCCCACGGACTTGGTTGACTATCAATTGAGAATCCCCAAAAGCTTTGAGATATTCGACCCCAGCTCCTTGGCGAAACTGAGTCCAATGAGGAGCGCGTTGTACTCAGCTACGTTATTGGAACATGGTTCAGTCAGTGAATAAGCCCGAGGCATCACATGCTTCCCCGGGGAAACTAAAACAACTCCGACTCCGGAGGAGACTCTAGAACATGCAGGGTTTATTGCCACATTAGCTGCTCTCGAAGCACCATCGAAGTATAATTACCATACTTGTTGGTGCGATGTAGTGTTAACCTCGTGGGTTTCATCCGGCAAGTCATCATACACTTCTGCCGTATCCGCGGTCGGGTTTGCTGCCAAAAGATCACAAATTGCTTGTCCTTTGATTGACTTCTACTGTTTGAAGTGCAAATCATATTGGGACAAGAGAAGGGCCTACTTCGCTAACCGCCAATTCATCGAACCCGATTGAGTCATAAATACCCGTACCGGATTAACATTAGAAATGACGTAAATCGTCTGCCCAACCAAGTAATGTCGCATCTTTTGTACCGCGAATACCAATGCTAGACATTCTTTCTCAATCATCGGGTATCGAGACTCGGTGCCTACCAAAGTCTAACTTAGGTAATAGACTGCCTGTTCGTGACCATTATCATCGTCTTGTGCTAGTAAAGCACTTATCGAGTGGTTCATCGCCTTGATGTAAATCAAGAACGGTTTACCTGATTTTGGTGCGACGAGAACAGGAGGATTCGTCAGATATGTTTTGATATCTTCGAGTGCTTTTTGGCAGGCGTCGTCCCAAATAAACAACACACCTTTCTTGTTTAGCTTAGAGAATGGTTGGCACTTCCCAAAAAGATTCGAGATGAACCACCGGATGTAAGCTAACCGCCCTTGCAATCCTCTGAGTTCTCATAGATTTCTCAGGGGTTACAATTCATGTATCGCCTTCACCTTGTCAGGATCGATATGTATACCTTTAGTGGTAACGACGAATCCAAGGAATTTTCCGCTGGACATTCCAAGGAAGGATTTAGTGGGGTTCATCTTCAATTGATGATTCCGCATGAGATCGAACATCATCTTCAAGTCCTTGATGTGATCTTCTTTGTTGCGGCTTTTTACAACCAAATCATCAACGTAGCACTCGACCGTTTTCCTGAGGTGCTTTTGGAAAATCTTAGTCATCGCTCGCTGGTATGTGGCGCCTGCATTCTTTAGACCGAAAGGCATTACCGTGTAGCAGAAAACACCGAGGGGTGTTCTGAACGCTGTATGCTTCTCATCATCCGGGTGCATCTTGATCTGGTTATACCCCGAAAAACCATCCATGAAGGACATTCTCTCAAACCCACACGTATTGTCGATGATGACGTCCGTGATTGGGAGAGGAAAATTGTCTTTCGGACATGCCGCATTCAGATCTCTGAAGTCGATACATATCCTAATTTTACCATTTTTCTTCATGACTGGGACAATATTAGCTAGCCAGTCTGGATGCTGCTCCTCTCGGATGAATCCTGAGTCGATCAATTTCTTAACCTCTGTCTCAATGGCTTCCATAATCTGCGGGCAAAACCGTCTTTGCTGTTGCTTGACAGGTTTGGCATCCGACTTGATATCGAGGCGATGCATTGCCACATTGGGATCGAGCCCTGGCATGTCTTCATAGTTCCAGGCAAAGACGTCGATATATTCCCTGATGAGAGCAATTAATTCCTCCTTCTCATTTGGGGGAAGACCATCGTTGATGAATATAGGCTTTGGGTTGGCTTCATCGCCCATGTTAATTTGGACTACTTTATCTTCAGTGGGGGGTTCCCTCTGTTCAAATCTATCACCATACTGCATGTTTAGGTGATGAACCCATGGGTCTTCCCATGTTGGCATTTGATTGTCGTCCTCCATTGTGGATGGATCAGCTGTAGTCATGTTTGTCATTAGGGCTTTGAATGCTTCTCCCAGACTTGTATCGGAATCCCATTCCGAGGAATCTGATGAGTACCTATTTTTACCTTTGCTAGCAATCTGATTGATGACTTGCCAGCAACATTCGTCATCAGATGAGGAGGCATAGCCTAAACCTCGTCTGAATTTATAATAATCGTCCGGTTTCCCTTTTGGTACATATGCTGCTTTGGCTGGAATACGGGGACCCCGATCGAAGATAAACCTTCTCCGAGTGTGAAATTATATCCCTGTTTTTCCATGAGCTTGCGTGCTTCCGGACTGTACTTAGATAAATGTTGACCAGGTTTGTCATCATTCTCATCTTCTTTTAAGAAATGATCAGGTAACAGAAATCTCTCTCCTTTACCGTAAATCACTTCTTTTTCACCTCCTATTTTGGCAGGGATACCCAGGGTTGTCCCGAAAGAATGCTGGAGGCTTTTCTTTGCTACATAAGACGATCGAAGCGGCATATACAAATCGGGATTATCATACAATCCCTTTATCACATCATCAAGAGACAGTGAGTACTCTAAATCATAATTTATTTCATTATTGGCAAGTTGCCAGTTATAACTGCCATCTGACGATTGTTCATCGTCAAGATTGATTACAAAGGGTACAATGTCATTAAAAACAAAACCTCCATTGTAATCAAATCCGGCTTCGGTATCAGCTTCTTCTCCGCTGTCCGTGCCCTGGGCCGATGGTTCAGTATCGGATTCGTTACCATAAAGGAGAGAATCTGTGAAATAATTCTCAAACCCTTTGAATGGTTGCTTATCCGCGACCACCGTCCTGACCTTACCATCAGTGTCGACATATTTCAAACACTGATGGAGAATGGAGGGAATTATAACGTTACTATGGATCCAAGGTCGACCCAGTAGTAAGTTATATGACGTCTCGGCATCAATCACGTAACATGTGACCTCCGTCTTCAAATCACCCATTTGGCATTTTATCCGGATCTTACCCAAAGGTCTTGACCCGCTGGTATTGAATCCGTAGATAACAGTGCCTGTGGCCGCCAATTTGCTAACTGGAATACCGAGGTTATGCATCAAACGAAGCGGCATAATACTCACAGCGGAACCTGGATCTACTTGGATTCGGTTAACTTCGCTGGAGCCAATGTACCCAATGAAATATAGGGGTCGATCATGGTTCGAATTCTTCATCTGCATATCCTCTTTGGTGAAGGTAATGCAGGGAAGGTTCTTAGCCGCTATGTTGCAATGCTGAATTAACGGTTCTGACCCTTCAGGTACCGGCTTGACCTGAGTAAGGAACACTTCTGAATTGGCCAAGGCTTCTTGTAAGGCTTCCCTGATTTCCTTGGACAACCGTAGCAACTCATACAATGTTATCCGCGCTGGAATGTTAGCTAGTTGAGCCATAACATCGAAAATGCGCGGAGTATTCGAGCTCTCCGGTTTATCTCTTCCAATCGTACAATTGAAATGAGACTGCTTCAGATTTTGCACCTCTTGGGGCCTCTTTTCTTTCTGTTTATCCACCGGCTTCCGTTGAGCGTCTTCAACCGGTTTAGGAGTCACGATGACACCCAGTTCCGTGAGAGTTTTGGCTTGTATCCGTTTAGTCACCCCCTGCTCAGCTAACTGATCACTAGGTGATGGATAGTTGTAGTGATACTCGTTTCCGCTTCTAGTGGAGAAAACTTCTTGTTCTTCTTCGGAGAGCGGGAAGGTGGGAGCTTCATCACCATTCTCTTCGAAGATCGCGGAAGTAGCATTGCAGGACTTGCCTTTACCCTTTTTGGTTGAGGAAGTCGCCCATTGATCGTCTTCAAGAAGATCAGGATGGACCCAGAGGATTTTGCCGTTTGGGGCTGTGTGTGGCACAAGCCCTTTTTGGCGCTGTCCATACGGATCATCGTTTACCATCTTCATTCCCACCTTGGTGATACGTTTTGGTTCAAACCACGAGGTGGGTACTGATCCAAAACTAATTGACACTGCATTTGCTCCTACATTCTTGGGCGGCTTCGGGGTTATGACTCCCACATCAATTAACGCCTGGATCTTGTCCTTGAGATGGTAGCATGACCTTGTAGGGTGGTGGACCGCTCTATGGTATGCGCAATACTTCGGATCCGTCACCTTGCTAGCCCCTTCTTGATCCACGATTGCCAGCAGCTGGATTTTGTTATTCTCCAACAGGTACTTAAAGATAACAGGAACTTTGTCATCTTTAAAGGAGTACACCTTAGGAAATCTGGGCTCCAAAGATTTCTGCTTTTGAGGCCGTTGTCGCCATTGTGACTGCGACTGTTGCGGTGCTTGTTGCTACGGCTGTTGCTGAGGTTGCAATTGGAAAGTTTGATTAGCATCAACTGCATTAGCATGTGCCTTACCTTTCCCTCGTGGGTTGAAATTCTGTGCTGGAGGATTTGTCGCCGGTTGGCCTCTCTCCGCCTTCTATCTTCTGAGGAATCGCTCAGCTTGCTCCCCTCAGACCTTCAGATCCTTCCATGTTTTGGATGGTGCTGTCCCCATTGCTTCCAACACGTCCAATGAAAGATTGTTGTGGCAAGTCTAGAGAATGAACTCCTCCGTGATCGGGTCCCGACAGTTCATCGCCTTATTCCGGAACCTTTTGACGAAGGTGTCAACTAACTCCCCGTCTTTCTGTTTCACGTCCAGCAACGATCCGATAGATATCTCGGTATCGTCGTCGAAGAAATTGGTGAGGAACTTAGTCTCCATATCGTCCCAGCTATTCACGTTTCCTGGCTTGAGGCGGCGATACCAATCGAAGGCGGCTCCACGAAGAGTGCCAACGAAGGACCGTACCATCAGAGGCTCATTACCAGAGATAACCCCCAGGTGTGATTTGAAGTAAATCAAATGCTGAGTGGGTGAACCCTTCCCATCAAACGGTGTGAAGTTAATTAGATTGAACTTCGCCGAATACGTGATTGATTCTCATTCTCTTGGGTATGGACAAGGAATGCCCGTCTTCTTCGTCTCTTGAGCGAAAATCAACGTATTGATTTTGCTCTCAAGGTTTTTGATCTTCAAACTTTCACCTGTATTTTTGTTAGCACGATTCTGAGGTGGAAGTGTGGCGTTGTGACTAGCATTCTCATTACCACCCCCTGCATTGACGGGAGGATTATTGGCATTGCGAGCTTCATCCGTATCCGTGTGCTCATCTTCCTGAATAACCTGGTTACGACGGCTTGGTTCGCCTTGCTGGTTCGTCAGGGCCTGGATTTGTTGCTCATGCATTTCTCTCATATTCTGCATGGCCATCTGCATTTCAAACCTGAAGCTCTCCTGTTGTTTGGCCATGGCTTCTTCGAGCATCTTGGCCACTTGTTCCGCGTTTATCATGAATGACTCGCGGGGTTGTCCCTCGCTGGATACGGTATTATCAGATGCAACTGCCGAGCCGGCATCTGATTCTTCATCTCCTGAAGGTAATCTTGTCCAAACCCTACCATATGTTGTACGAATGATAGCTCCGGACTACAGACGAGTTACACGTCAGGGCACCTCTGGAATCGCCTCGGGATTGTCCTGAGCCGATGTTCCTCTGCTGGTCATGTTGGTGGTGACCTTCGGAAATTCTCCATCTTCGACCACCGTTCTTCTTCGTCGGAAACGCCTATGCCTTGGTTTTGGCATTTCAGCAGTGAGTCTTTCAAAAACCAAAATTCTCTCGGGGACTATCTTGCCGCAGTTGCACTCAGACAATACTGCTCGAATGAGTTTGGAACAAAGACATTGAGTTGTCAATTCTCGAGGACTCCTTTTCCTTGTTTTACTCGTACCCCCAGCACAATAGTACAACTTATCGACTGGAAGGTCGGAGCAACCTATCGTGTGTTAGCACGACTTCTCAGGTATAACATTACCATCATCAGACGATAATGTTTCCTTCTGAGGGCGAACTGCCTTTTTCGGGCTCTCAAGAGTCACACGTCTCGAAACACGCCTTTGTGGGCGTGAATTCTCAGTGGGCTCCTGGACTTCAATGCGCAAAGTGGTGCACTTGGGTGCTATGAACTCCTTGTCATGTTGAGGGTGGCGGCGACTCCCAACATGTTGATTCGTTCGGGGCTTCTTTAGTGGGCCCAAATGTTCTTGGACTAGAGCTTTGCTTTGCTCCTCGGGAAGTGGACCGAGGCGCTCCAAGACTGACTTCCTTCTTTGGGATGGTCCTGAGGGATCTCCCGAAGCAGTTGTGGAAATCATCAGCGATTTGGGTTGGTTCGCCGGAGGTTAAACCTTTGAAGGCTGCAGTTGTTGCTCCTTAGCCTGAATCGCCGCTTCAGACTTCGGCCTCTAAACTTTGCGGGTTGGTGGCGGCTTCTTAGCCACTTCCTTCTGCAGTCTTCTACGGGCTTCTTGGACTTGAGCCCGTGCCTGCGCGGACAGTGCGTGGCGCTTGCGAATGCGCTCCTCGAGCGTTGAACGATTCCGTTTGACACGGACCCATTCGTTCGTTGGCGGCTTGGAGGAGCTGCCATTTGTTGGTTGCTGAGGCTTTTTGCCTCTCTTGTTCTTCAGATCCGCGTTGTAGCGGATCCCGTCAACGGACTCCATTGCCTTTGCGAATTGTCTCACAAGGCATTAACGTTGCCTTTGGCGGGCTCTCTTTGAGAGAGTTACCACGCCCTCAGCGGCGGAAGGATTGGCCAGAACAGATCTGACCTGATTGGAGGTTGGGGGAACTTCACCCGATGCGACTTCGGCATCAATTGGGGTGAGATCTTCGTTGGTCTTCTGTACTTCTTCGTACCAACGAACTTTTCTCCTGGAGGAGAACTTCCTGGACTTGCGAGGGGAGGTGGATCCGGACGAGGATGATAGGTACTCCTCAAACTTCTGCTGATCGAATTCATATTCGACCTCCTCCTCGACCGGGATTGAGATCCGCGGCTGCGACGCTTCGATCTCGGCAGCGAGATCGGCGGCTCCCACTGTGGTCGCCAGATTGTTCGCGGGAAAAATCGTGTTCTTCATTGACATCATTGTACTCTTTAGTAACAGTTTATCGATTACAAAGATCCGGTCTTTTTATAAGATCCGGTTACAACGAGATTAATAAAAGAAATAAAAATTACAACTTTTTCCTTCTATGTCGAACGAATCACGAGCTCCTGTTTTGCGGTCACTCGCTTGCGTGGGTTCTTTGCCTACGTCGGGGTGTATCCGTGGACCACCGCGCGATCTAGATCCGGTCGGATCTACACGGTATGGCGGGTGTTATTTCGCCAAGGAAATAACAGCCGAGGGGATTATTTCGCCAAGGAAATAATAGCCCAAGTGTCGAAATCGACCAAGCGAATTCGAGACTCTTCTCGGGATCAAAGGCCAAGCTTTGATCCGGAGGGAAACCGTGTAGATCTCAGATCTGATCTCTCTCGAACTCCTGCCTAATGTAGCGAGGATGATCGCCAAGAACCAGATCTGAGAGTCCGAGTCTTCTGAGCTTGAAAATCCAAAGGTGAGTTCTCAATCCAGCAGAGTTTCGGCTCCAAAATTTCCAACCCTTGAAAAATAAGCTCTACCCTCTCTATTTATAGCCTCTGAAAGCGGATCTGGGCCCAGATCTGAGTGTGGCTCGGCCACCGAGCCACCTCAAGGTGGCTCGGCTTTGGCCGAGCCACCAAGAGGTGGCTCGGTTTCGGCCGAGTCTCTCTTGGTGTTGGGCTTTTTCGCCATTTTCCGGTTTTGTAGTTGATTTATCCGGACTTCATTTGTTGACCTGATTTGGTAGTAAATCCACTTTTGAGTTCGAGTCCGAAACTGATCTTGATTCGATCTTGATTCGTTCGAGTCCGCTCTTGGTTGTATAGCTTACGTATGGTTCATTAACCTCGTCGCTTCGTTAACCCGCTTCATTGCGTCTCACTTAGCTTCGAACACACTTGTATGTATCGTCCGATGGTTCGTTGGTTTGTCGAATCACCGTGCCGAGCTATGTTAAGGGACCTATAAGCAGTTTTATACGCCTATAATTTGCTTATTTCGGCCCATGTGTTGGACCTTAATCATATAGTCCATGTGTGAGACATTGACTTACTTCAGTCCATGTGTTGGACATGTATCTATTGCGGCCCATGTGTTGGACCTAAATCATATATAGTCCATGTATTGGACCTACCTCATATATAGTTCATGTGTTGGACTTTTTCCTATTTCAGTCCATGTGTTGGACATTTGTTATATGCAGTCCATGTGTTAAACATTCAGTTGATTTTGCCTTATCTAACATATAGTGCATGAAGTTCATGTGTTGAACAAGTATTCTGATATCTGACAAGACATTTTTGATATAGTTTGAGATGGAGGTATTGCTCCACATTGTAGTTTGGATTTGATAGTTAGCTATTTACAATATGAGCTTATGGGATGGTTGAGTTATCCACGCACATGTTGTAAATTCCTAAATATCAAACTTCCATTTTATTCCAGATTTGATGTTCTGACTATCTATATGCATTATCAATTATTTTCTATCCTACTAGCCCTTCCCCTTGAGTTAGTTTAGTTGTTACTCGCTATAGCGCTTTGACGCTCGTTGTCTCCTACTTTTAGGTAATGAGCAAGGTGCGCAGAGAGCCGTAGCTTGATGGAGTCACTTTAGGATATTATTTATAGAAAGTGTTAGTAGTTGTGTCAAAACTCCATAGTAGATGTATTTTGTTGAACATTTTTAGATATTATTTCTAGTTTTGGAAAGGCGAATTTGCCTTAGTAATATTTCATTTGATTCCATATTGTGAGACAATTGTATCAGACCAGATGTTTCATTTTTAGAGATTATCCATTTATGTCAGTGATGATGACTTTTCTTTAGAGTATCTATTGTTTCATATTTCTTTTGTATTTTCACTTTTGCCTGTTTTGTACCTACACCGGTTATTGATTCCACTAGACAGATATTTATTGTGATGGTGAAACGTGTTATTGCACGGTATAGTGCATACCAGGTTTGACATTCTTGGTTTCACCTCGGACTGTAGCTTTGTTGAAACTAGGGACGTCACAGTTAGTATCAGAGCTCTTGTTCCAGTATCCTTAGGATCATCCCGTGTCAAGTTGTGGATTTTGGGTAGAGTTTCTTAAGATTCATATATAGAGTACGCTAGAAGTTTCTAGAATGAGTGAGGACGTTATATACACGTATTCAAAAAAATTACGAATATTTTTTTGTGGTATTAAAAGTATTTGCGTGAATGATATATGATATGAACTCTTTATTTATACGAGATCCATATATGTTTTGTTTAAGGACTCATAAACCTTCTTTTATGTGCTCAGATGGCAGGACGCGGTAGACCTAGTACACGGAGAGTGCTCAGGCAGAGCCACAGCAGGCTCCACCAGAGCCGCAGCAGGCTCCCCAATACCTGATAGATCTGATGGCTCCCATAGTCGCTAGGATAGCAGCTCTTGAGGAGCTTGTGACGAGTCACATCACCCCACCACCACCACCAGTAGTTCCACCACCGATTGTAACAGTTTTTCTGGTTATAAAGAGTTTTCAGGGGGACACACAAGAACCTACCCCGCAGGCAGTTACGGATAGAGCAGGAGACTTAGCTCCGTCTAGTGGAGAGATACCAGAAGATGAGAGCACCAGAGTTTCAGGGATCATTAGATTCACTAGAAGCGCATAAGTAGAAGGAGGATGTGAGCAACATTCTTGAGATACTGAATGTGATATTGGTTCAGAAGAAAAGGCTAGCATCTTTCTGTCTCAAGGGAGATGCAGGGAGATGGTATCGGTTGTAGTTTACTCCAGATCAGAGGATGACACTCACCTGGGAGTACTTCACCTATTTCTTTGATAAGCAATTTATCTCTTCCGCGGCACGGGCCGGGAAAGAGCTCGAGTTATCCAGATTGTCTCAGGGAGACTTGTCTGTAGCAGACTTTGAGAGCAAGTTTATGAGCCTGCTTCATTTCACGGGCATGTGGTAGACAGAAGAGCGCCAGGTTCATATGTTTCTAGCATGATTTCATCCTAACCTTCGTCGATACCTCGTTTCTAGGAGGTTTTATTCAGTTCGAGAAGTAGCGGATGCTGCCATCTCTCAGGAGAATGAGTCAGCCATGTTCCAGAAGGACAAGGAGGTTAACAACAAGGATAAAGGCAAGAACAATAGATCATTTCCAGGACCCCAGCAGCAGCAGCAGCAGCAAGGCCCTCATAGGAGAGGACCTCAGCATGATCAGAGAGCGCCTCAGCAACCAAGTTTCAGGGCACATGTTATAACTACCGTAAGATTGGGTATAAAGCATCAGAATGACGCAGTGCACTAGCAGGAGCCTAGCAAGGGAGAGGGTTGAATCAGTAGCAGAACAAATTCTAGGGCCGAGGTCAGGGCTAACAAGCAAGACTAGAGGCACTGCCAGTGGTACTAAAGATTGAGGGGCAGATTCGTGTAGTTCAGGAGGTCTCTCAGGGACAGGTAGTTCCATATGCTCCACCTCCAGCCATGGAGCAGGTTCAGGCCACCGGTAGAGTCTTTGCAGTAGTCCCTCGTGATCATGGAGCGAGCAGAGCCGTAGTGGAGGGTACGTTCTCCGTGAACTCTCTTCCAGCCCGTATTCTTTTCTATTTAGGAGCTTCACACTCTTTCATATCTTATACTTTTATGAGCAGACTCCAGCTAGTAGCTCAGCCTCAAGATGCTCCTTTGTCAGTTTCCATCCCTTTAGGTGAGATGTCGCTCTTGGAGAGCATTTATAGAAGTTGTATTATCAGCTTGGATGAGTCTGAGTTTGTTATCGATGTGATAGTGTTGAGCATGTCAGAGTTTGATGTTATTCTGGGTATGGATTGGTTATCTTCCTACCATGTCAGTATCGACTGTTTTGTGAAAACAGTCAAGTTGCGGGCGTCCGATGGGTCCGAGTTAGTTATTGCAACGTCTCAGGGGAATCAGTTTGTGGAGTCATTACTGGCGTACATCGAGGAGGTGATGCTTCAGGAGCAGAGTGTTGATATATGTGAGACTAGATTTATCTCGGATTATCAGGATGTCTTTCAGGACATACCTACCTCTTGTGAGAGAGGTTGAGTTCTGTATCGAGTTACAGCCGGGCACAACCCTAATATCACGGGCACCCTATCGCATGGCACCTGCTGAGATGAGAGAGCTACAGACCCAGTTGGATGAGTTATTAGCTCAGGGCTTTATTCATCGGAGTCATTCTCCGTGGGGAGCGCCGGTCCTCTTCGTGAAGAAGAAGGATGGTAGTATGCGATTGTGTATCAACTATCGTGAGTTGAACAAGATCACTATCCGAAATAGATACCCTTTGCCTTGGATTGATGACTTGTTCGATTAGCTGTAGGGAGCGTAGTATTTCTTGAAGATTGATCTTCATTCTGGTTATCATCAGTTACGGGTCCGGGAAATGGATATTCCTAAGACCGCCTTTTTGACTCGATATGGGCCCTTCGAGTTCTTGGTTATGCTATTTGGGTTGACCAATGCACCTGCGATATTCATGGATTTGATGAATTGGGTTTTTCATCCATATTTGGACCAGTTCATGATTGTATTCATCGATGATATTCTTATTTACTCGAGATTAGAGTCGGAGCACGAGCAGCATCTATGTTTGTCTTTGCAGACCTTGCGTGAACATCAGCTATATGCTATGTTTGGCAAGTGTGAGTTTTGGATTTCTGAGGTCTGATTTCTTGGTCATGTTCTCAGCAGAGAGGGCATAGCAGTAGACCCAGCTAAGGTTTCAACAGTGATTGATTAGGAACCACCAAAGATAGTTACCGAGATTCATAGATTTTTGGGATTGGCCGGATATTACAGAAAGTTCATTTAGGACTTCTCAAAGATTGCGATGCCACTTATACACCTTACGAAGAAGGGTGTACAGTTCACTTGGAGCACAGAGTGCCAGAAGGCTTTTGATACCTTGAAGACTAAGTTAACTACGGCGCCAGTTCTTACTATTCTGAGCAATGACAGGACATTTGTTGTGTAAACGGATGCGTCGTTAGCAAGCTTGGGAGGGGTTCTGATGCAGACTCAGAGGGTAGTAGCATACATCTCACGACAGTTAAGGGTACATGAGCAGAACTATCCCACTCATGATTTGGAGTTAGCAGCGGTAGTATTCGCGCTGAAGGCGTGGAGACACTTCTTATATGGAGTTCAGTTCAAACTTTTCATAGACCATCAGAGTGTGAAGTACCTTTTCTCACATAAGGAAATTAATCAGAGACAGTGACGATGGATTGAGTTCATCAAGGACTACGACTTCGCGATCCAGTATCATCCGGGGAAGGTGAACGTTGTAGTCGATGCTTTGAGTAGGAAGCGTCGACATCAGGTTGCAGCTTGTAGGTGTAGGCATATAAAATTGCCTATAGGTCCCTTAACATGGCTCGGCACGATGATTCGACAAATCAACGGACGTTCGAGCGACGAGGCGATGAGGCACGCAAGCAACGGAATACGTTCGCGTGTGGAACCAAACCAACGGTTCGGAAAGTTAACGAGTCGTCCAACAACAAAACGGACTTGAACTCAAACACCGAGGCGGGAATACTGCCAAATAAAGACCTGGGCTATCAAATCAAAGTCCGGACAAATCAAACGAAGAACCGAAAGACGGAAAACACCGGAAAACGACAAAACAGAACACACCCGGGGACTCGGCCTAAACCGAGCCAACCCGGGGTGGCTCGGCCCAAGCCGAGCCACCCCGAGGTGGCCCGACTCCCCCCCTCTCTCTTGTGCACGAATGCACAGTGAAGAGAGGCTATAAATAGGGGGGGGTGGTTGTTCATTTGGGGGGACTTTTTCTGAAACTTCTGAAGAGCCGAAACTCTGCCAGATTGCGACCTCAACTCGGAATTGCGAAGGCTTGAAGACTTGGATACTCAGATCTACGTCATTCTACTCCGGATCTAAGCTTGGTTCTTAGATCCCGAGATTTGAGCGAGCGTTTCCTTGGTGAAACGATCCCTCCCGGCTATTATCTCCTTGGTGGGATAATACCCGTTATACCACGTAGATCTGTTCGGATCGAGATTGCGTGGTGGTCCACGGTAATCAACCCCGGCACAGGCAAATAACCCACGCAAGCGAGGGACCGTAAAACAGGAAACTCGTGATTTGTTCAGAGAGAATTGTAATTTTTATTTCTTTATTTTGATTTTCATTGTAACCGGCTCTTATAAAAAGACCGGATCTTTATAAACGCATAAAGTTGTTATCAAAGTTGTAATGAAATCATCTATGAAGAAGAACACAATTTTCCACGCGAACAATCTGGCGACCACAGTGGAAGCCACCGATCTCGCTGCCGAGATCGGAGTGTCGCAGCCGCGGATCTCGATCCCGGTCGTGGAGGAGGTCGAGTATGAATTCGACCAGCAGAAATACGAGGAGTACGTGTCCTCGTCCGGATCTACCTCCTCCCCCAAGTCCAAGAAGTTCCAGAAGTTCTCCTCCAGGAGAAAAGTCCGTTGGTGTGATGAAGTTGAAGCCACCAACGACGACCTCACCCCAATCGACGCCGAAGCTGCGTTGAGTGAGGCCCTACCGACCTCAAAGAAGGTCAAATCCGCCATTGAAGGCGTGGTGACTCTCTCTAAGAGAGCCCGCCAGAGGCAGCGTCAACGCCTCGCGAAGCAATTCGCCAAGGCCATGGAGTCCGTTGACGGGGTCCGCTATCATGCGGATCTGAAGAACAAACGAGGCAAACAGCCTCAACAACAAGTGAAGGGTGGTTCCTCCAAACCATCGACAATGGAGTGGGTCCGTGTCAAACGGAACCGCTCGACACTGGAGGAGCGCATCCGCAAACGACGCGCGTTGTCGGCACAAGCACGGGCCAAAGCCGAAGAAGCCCGTCGGAAGCTGCAGAAGGAGGTGGTCAAAAAGCCGCCACCAACTCGCAAGGTTTGGAGGCCAAAGTCTGAAGCAACAATTCAGACCAAGGAGCGACAACCGCAACCTCCAAAAATTCAAACTCCGCGGCAAGTCAATCCAAACAGCCGGTAATTTCTACAACTGCTCCGGGAGATCCCGCAGGATCGTCCCAGAAGAGAAAGTCTGTTTTGGAGCGCCTCGGCCCACTTCCGAAGGAACGAGGTAAAGCTCCAGTTCAGGAACGCTTGGGACCAATGAAGAAATCCCAACCAATGCAACACACTGGGGGTCACCGCAACCCTCAACACTTGGAGAAAACCGCGGCACCCAAGCGCACAACTTTGCGCATAGAAGTGCAAGAGCCCGCTGAAGATTCACGCCCACAAAGGCGTGTTTCGAGGCGTGTGACTCTGGATGGTCCGAAGAAGACAATTATTCCTCAGAAGGAAACATTATCATCTGATGACGATAACGTTATACCTGAGAAATCGTGCCAACACACGATAGCTTGCTCCGACCTTCAAACGGACGAGCTGTACTATCGTGCCGGGGGTACGAGTAAAACCAGAAAGAGGAGCCCTCGAAGGCTCGAAACGCAATGTCCTTGTTCGAAGCTTATTCGGGCGGTACTCTCTGAGTGCAACTGCGTCAAGGTAGTCCCTGAGAGAGTCTCTGTGTTTGAAAGACTCAGCAATGGAACGCCAAAACCAAGGCATAGGCGTTTCCAACGAAGAAGGAAGATGGTCGAAGATGGTGAGCATTCAAGGGTCACCGCAAATATGACCAGCACAGGAACATCGGCTCAGGATAACCCCGAGGCGGTTCCAGAAATATCCCAACGTGTAACTCGTCTACAATCCAGGACTATCATTCGCGCGACGTATGGTAGAATCCGAACAAGAGTACCTTCGGGAGATGAAGAATCAGATGCTGGCTCAGCAGTGGCGTCTGATAACACAGTGTCCAGTGAAGGACAACCCCGCGAGGTGTTTATGATAAACGTGGAGCAAGTGGCCAAGATGCTTGAAGATGCCATGGCCAAACAACAGGAGACCTTTCGGTTCAAAATGCAAATGGCTATGCAGAACATGAGAGAGATGCATGACCAACAGCTTCAAGCATTAAGGAACTAACAAGGCGAACCAAGTCGTCCCAACCAGAACAACCTAGAAGATGAGGACACAAATGAGGTTCGCAATGTTAACAACCCTCCCATCAACCCAGGGGGTGGTAACGAGAATGCTAGCGAAGACACAGGTGAAAGCCTAAAAATTAAAAATCTCGAGAGCAAGATCAACACATTGATCTCTGCTCAAGAGACGAAAAAGACGGGCATTCCTTGTCCCTACCCAAGAGAGTGGGGAATCAATCCCATATCCGGCGAAGTTCAGTCTAATTAACTTCACGCCGTTTAAAGGGATGGGTTCACCTACTCAGCATTTGATTTATTTCAAATCGCACTTGGGAGTCATCTCTGGTAATGAGCCTCTGATGGTGCGGTCATTCGTCGGCACTCTTCGCGGAGCTGCCTTCGATTGGTATCGTCGCCTCAAGCCAGGAAGCATAAACAGCTGGGACGACATGGAGACCAAGTTCCTCGCGAATTTCTTCGACGATGATACCGAGATCTCTATCGGATCGCTGCTCGATGAGAAGCAAAAAGACGGGGAGTTGGTCGACACCTTCGTCAAGAGGTTCCGGAACAAAGCGATGAATTGCCGGGACCCGATCACTGAGGAATTCATCCTCCAGACCTGCCACAACAACCTTTCACTGGACGTGTTGGAAGCAATGGGAACAGCACCATCCAAGACTTGGAAGGATTTGAAGGTTCGAGGAGAGCAAGCGGAGCGATTCCTCAGAAGAAAGAAGGCGGAGAGAGGCCAACCGGCAACGAATCCTCCAAAGCAGAACTTCAACCAGAAAGGGAAAGGTAAAGCTCATGTTAATGCTGTTGATGCTAACCAGACATTTCAATTGCAACCTCAGCAACAGCAGCAGCAGCAAAGAGCGCCACAACAGTCGCAGCCGCATTGGCAGCAAAGGTCTCAGAAGCAAAAGTCTTCAGAGCCGAGGTTTCCCAAAGTCTACTCCTTCAAAGATGATGAAGTTCCCGGTATCTTCAAGTATCTGTTGGAGAATAATAAAATCCAGTTGCCGACAATCGTGGATCATGAAGGAGCCACGAAGGTGACGGACCCGAAGTACTGCGCGTACCACAGAGCGGTCCACCACCCAACAAAGTCTTGCTACCACCTCAAGGACAAGATCCAGGCGTTGATCGACGTAGGGGTCATAACTCCAAAACCGGCCAAGAATGTGGGAGCAAACGCGGTGTCGATCAGTTTTGGATCAGTACCTACAGATTGGTTCGAACCAAAACGTGTTACTAAAGTCGGGATGAAGACAGTGAATGACGACCCGCACGGACAACGTCAAAAGGGACTTGTGCCTCACACAGCCCCAAACGGCGAAATTCTCTGGGTGCACCCCGACCTGATTGAAGATGAACAATGGGCCGGATCGTCATCCAAGAAGAAGTCCAAAGGGAAAGGCAAGTCTTGTTACGGAGTTTCTGCCATCCCAGGAGAAGATGACGAAAGAATCCCCGCTTTCCTACTTTCCGACGAGGAGCAGGAAGTCTTTGCGACCCGGAGTGGAAATGAATACCACTTCAAATATCCATCCCCTGGCGATCAATTTGCTGAGCAAGGGGTGACAAAACGAGGACCAGCCAAGACTCTCACAGAGCTGGGGGTGGTTACGGTTCCTAAACCGGTTGAAGATGCCCGACGACAGACGGTTGACAAACAGAAAGAAAAGAGGCCCGAAGAGGTTTAGAATCTGAAGCAGTCTCGTTTCAGTCGTCCGATTGGAAAGGACAAACCGGAGAGTTCAAAAAATCTGCGCGTCTTCGACATCATGGCTCAACTGGCCAATATTCCAGCACGGATAACGCTGTACGAGCTACTACGGTTGTCCAAGGAAACTAGATAAGCCTTACAAGAGGCCTTGACCGATTCAGAGGCGTTCCTCACCAGGATCAAGCCAGCACCTGAGGAGCTAGAATTGTTAGCCCAACAGTGTAACGTGGCAGCTAAGAACCTTCCCTACATCACCTTCACCAAAGAGGACATGCAGACGAAGAATTCAAATCATGATCGGCCCCTATACAAAAAAAAAAAAAAAAAAAAAAGTGAAGTCAACCGAATCCAAGTGGATCCGGGTTCCGCTGTGAGTATTATGCCACTTCGACTAATGCACAGCCTTAGCATTCCAGTCAGCAAGTTGGCGTCTACAGGCACAGTCATCTACGGATTCAACACCAGCGGGTCAAGACCTTTGGGTAAAATCCGGATAAAGTGCCAAATGGGCGATTTAAAGACGGAGGTCACGTGCTACGTGATTGATGCTGAGACATCCTATAACTTACTATTGGGTCGGCCTTGGATCCATAGTAATGTTATAGTTCCCTCCACTCTACATCAGTGTTTGAAATATGTCGGCACTGATGGAAGAGTTAGGACGGTGGTCGCGGATAAGCAACCATTCAAAGGGTATGAGAATTACTTCACAGATTCTCTCCTTTATGGTAACGAATCCGACACGGAACCATCGATCCAAGGCACGGACAGCGGAGAAGAAGCTGATTCCGAAGCCGGATTCGATTACAATGGTGGTTTTGTTTTGAATGACATTGTACCCTTTGTAATCAATCTCGATGACGAACAGTCGTCAGACGGCGGTTGTAACTGGCAACTTGCCGATATTGAAATAAATCCTGGTTTAGAGTACTCCTTGTCTCTTGATGATGTGATAGAAGGATTATACAATAATCCCGATTTATGTATGCCACTCCGATCATCTTATGTAACGAAGAAACGCCTCCAGCATTCCTTCGGAACAACTCAGATTATTCCTGCCAAAACAGGAGGACAAAAAGAAGTGATCTACGGTAAAGGAGAAAGTCTTCCGTTGCCGGATCATTTCCTAAGAGAAGATGAAGACGATGACAAATCTGGGCTGCACTTATCAAAGTATAGTCCGGAAGCGCGTACGCTCATGGAAAAACAAGGATACGACTTTACACTCGGAGAAGGTTTATACTTCGACCGAGGTTCCCGTGTCCCAGTCAAAATGGCATATGTCCCAAAAGGGAAACCGGATAATTATTACCGTCATAAGAGAGGCCTAGGCTATGTCTCATCAGACGACGAATGTGGTTGGCAAATCATCGATCAAATTGCTAACAAAGCTAAGGATGGGTACTTGCCAGACTCTTCAGCTGAGGATTCCGACACAAGTTTGGGAGAAGTGTTCAAAATCTTAATGTCAAACATGACTACAGCTGATCCATCTACAATGAAGGACGACGATCAAATGCAAACGTGGGAGGACCCATGGGTTCATCACTTAAACATGCAGTATGGTGATAAGTTCGAGCAAAGAGAGCCACCCACCGAAGACGAAGTAGTCCAGATCAATATGGGTGATGAAGCCAATCCAAAGCCCATATTCATCAGCGGTAGTCTTCCCAAAGATGAAAAGGAAGAGTTAATTACCTTGATCAGAGAGTACATTGATGTCTTCGCCTGGAACTATGAAGACATGCCAGGACTTGACCCCAATGTGGCAATGCACCGCCTCGACATCAAGCCGGATGCCAAACCTGTCAAGCAACAGCAAAGACGGTTTCGTCCGCAGATCATGGAAGCCATCGAGGCTGAGGTTAAGAAGTTGATCAACTCAGGATTCATCCGAGAGGAACAACATCCAGACTGGTTAGCCAACATCGTTCCTGTCATGAAGAAGAATGGCAAGATCAGGATTTGCATCGAATTTAGGAATTTGAATGAAGCATGTCCAAAAGATGATTTTCCTCTCCCGATCACGGATGTCATTATCGACAATACATGCGGGTTCGAAAGAATGTCCTTCATGGACGGCTTTTCGGGGTATAATCAAATCAAGATGCACCCGGATGACGAAAAGCATACAGCATTCAGAACGCCCCTCGGTGTCTTCTGCTACACGGTGATGCCGTTCGGTCTGAAGAATGTAGGTGCTACATACCAACGAACGATGACTAAGATTTTCCAGAAACATCTCAGGAAAATGGTGGAATGCTACGTTGATGATTTGGTGGTAAAGAGCCGCAACAAAGAAGATCACATCAAGGACTTGAGAACGATGTTTGATCTTATGCGGAGTCATCAGTTGAAGATGAATCCCACAAAATCCTTCCTCGGAATGTCCAGCGGAAAATTCCTTGGATTCGTCGTCACCACTAAGGGTATACACATTGACCCAGACAAGGTAAAAGCGATAAATGAATTGCAACCCCCGAGGAATCTAAGGGAAATCCGAGGATTGCAAGGTCGTCTGGCTTATATCCGGAGGTTCATCTCAAATCTATCTGGGAAGTGTCAACCATTTTCTAAGCTAAACAAGAAGGGCGTATCGTTTATTTAGGACGATGCTTGCTAGAAGGCATTTGAAGACATCAAGGCATATCTGATGAATCCTCCTGTTCTTGTTGCACCAAAATCAGGTAAACCGTTCTTGATTTACATCAAGGCGATGAACCATTCGATAAGTGCTTTATTAGCACAAGACGATGATAATGGTCACGAACAGGTAGTCTATTATCTAAGTCGGACCTTGATAGGCGCCGAGTCTCGATACCCGATGATCGAGAAAGAATGTCTCGCATTGGTGTTTGCGGTACAGAAAATGCGACATTACTTAGTTGGCCAGACGATTTACATCATCGCTAATGTTAATCCGGTACGGGTATTCATGACTCAACCGGGTTCGATGAATTGGCGGTTAGCAAAGTGGGCCCTTCTTTTGTCCCAGT
Source organism: Asparagus kiusianus (assembly GCA_022839385.1). Classification (NCBI taxonomy): domain Eukaryota; kingdom Viridiplantae; phylum Streptophyta; class Magnoliopsida; order Asparagales; family Asparagaceae; genus Asparagus; species Asparagus kiusianus. Next base: position 127,084 of record BQKN01065428.1, read on the forward strand.
ATGATCTGCACTTCAAACAGCAGAAGTCGGTCAAAGGACAAGCGATTTGTGATCTTTTGGCGGCAAGCCCGACAACAGATACAGTTGAGGTATATGATGATTTACCAGATGAAACCCACGAGGTTAATACCACATCACACCAACAAGTATGGCAGTTATACTTCGATGGTGCTTCGAGAGCAGTTAGTAAGGCAGTAACCCCTGGATGTCCTAAAGTCACCTCCGGAGTTGGAGTGGTCTTAGTTTCCCCAGGGAAGCACGTGATGCCCCGAGCTTATTCACTGACGAATCCATGTTCCAATAACGTAGCCGAGTACAACGCGCTCATCATTGGACTCAGTTTCGCCAAAGAGCTGGGGGTCGAATATCTCGAATCCTTTGGAGATTCTCAATTGATCGTTAACCAAGTTCGTGGAGAGTATGAAGTCAGGAACCCAGACCTGATTCCATACCACCAGGAGGCCGTCAGAATGGCAGATTCTTTTGAAGAATTCTATATCGAATATATCCCGCGTCTCCAGAACGCTTATGCGGATGCACTGGCAGCACTGGCAGTATCACTCGCGCAGCCGCCCGAAACTGAACTGCTAGTCACGGTGAGATCACACCAACTCTGCATACCCATATACGATATGGAGGTTGAAAAGGAGGATGATAGAAACGAGAACGCCAAAGAGGTGAACTCAACCCAAATCGGGTCCGAGTCCTGAGATTGGCGTTTTCCCATCATCGATTACGTCCAATACGGTATTTTGCCGGAGGACGTAAAGGAAAAAGAATCTATTCGCTGAAGAGCACCACGGTTCTTTTACAATACCGAGACCCGTACGCTATATCGCAGGGGGTATGATGATTTGCTTCTCCGATGCCTTTCGAACGAAGAAGCAAAAGAAGTTCTTAAGGAAGCACATGAAGGAGAATGCGGTGCGCGTCAGCCTGGTCCCAAGCTGTATGATCGAATCAGAAGAATGGGATGTTTCTGGCCAACAATGGTTCGTGACGCGATCGAGTACGCCCGAGAATGTCATGCTTGTCAAGTGCATGCAAATTATATGCACCAACCTCCGGAGCGATTACACACATCAACCACGTCTTGGCCATTCGAGACATGGGGTATGGATATTGTCGGTCCTATCTTTCCTCCTTCAGTCAAAGGTGATCGATTTATTCTCGCTATCACCGACTACTTTTCAAAGTGGGCTGAAGCTATTTTGCTTAAAGAAGTGAAGACGAACAATGTCATCAACTTCATCAAGCATTACGTCATATACCGACACGGCGTGCCAAGGCGGATCATTCATGACAACGGTCCACAATTCATAAGCAATGCCTTCATCAGGTTTTGTGACAAATTCAAAATTCAGGACGTTTCGTCAACAGCTTATTACCCCGCTGCGAACGGATTAGCTGAGGCTTTCAACAAGACAATCATCAAGATCCTGTCAAAGCTTGTGAAGACCAATAAGCGAGATTGGGACGATAAACTCGGCGAAGCGCTCTGGGCTTATCGCACCACAATACGCACTCCTACAAGAGCCACTCCATATTCTCTGGTGTACGGATGTGAAGCTGTACTACCGTTAGAGATTCAAATCCCCTCCCTTCGGATCGCTCTCGCAACGGAGATGACGACCGAAGAACATCATCAAAAACGTCTTGAGGAACTCGAAAGGCTGGACGAAAAGCGCTTGGAAGCTCAACAACACATCGAGTTCTATCAGGCTAGGATATCCAGGGCTTTTGACAAAAGAGTCCGCCAAAGAAGCTTCAAGGAAGGAGATCTGGTCCTCGCTGCTCGCCGACCAATAATCCTCACCTCCAAGAAGAAAGGTAAATTCGAACCTAAGTGGGAAGGACCGTTTGTAATAGACACAGTCTATTCGAACGGCGCTTATCGCTTAATTTCTCTAGAGGGTGACAGGCAATTAATGCTAATAAATGGGAAGTTTTTGAAAAAGTACTATCCATAGTACGTTCAGGACAACTCATTTATCGGGAAGTTCCTTGAAGAATATTACACTTAATATTCTAAAGGATAACCCAAGTTCAAACCACCAAAATCCCTCACTGATCAATTTCAGTTGACAGTGAGTTCACCAAAAAGGTCCAATCTCAATTCGGAGTCCCCTTTCGATAAACAAAGGAACTCTCTTTCTTTTCTCTTTGGTTCAACCCTTTCATGGTTATAACCGAAGCTGAAATTTCACTTCGATAAACGAGAAACTCTTCTTTTGATCAGATAACCAATCCTATAAAAGGTAAGTTTATCTAGATCTTCCGGATTCTCGGAGTGGAGATCCCACTTCTAGTTTCCTTCTTGCACTGGAAATAGAATATAAAATTCTTCCTTTCCAGAAACAAGGAATAGAATATAAAATTCTTCCTTCCTTGTTCAGGGAATAGA
>BQKN01065428.1:134487-203622 GCA_022839385.1 Asparagus kiusianus
AGCCACCGATCTCGCTGCCGAGATCGGAGTGTCGCAGCCGCGGATCTCGATCCCGGTCGTGGAGGAGGTCGAGTATGAATTCGACCAGCAGAAATACGAGGAGTACGTGTCCTCGTCCGGATCTACCTCCTCCCCCAAGTCCAAGAAGTTCCAGAAGTTCTCCTCCAGGAGAAAAGTCCGTTGGTGTGATGAAGTTGAAGCCACCAACGACGACCTCACCCCAATCGACGCCGAAGCTGCGTTGAGTGAGGCCCTACCGACCTCAAAGAAGGTCAAATCCGCCATTGAAGGCGTGGTGACTCTCTCCAAGAGAGCCCGCCAGAGGCAGCGTCAACGCCTCGCGAAGCAATTCGCCAAGGCCATGGAGTCCGTTGACGGGGTCCGCTATCATGCGGATCTGAAGAACAAACGAGGCAAACAGCCTCAACAACAAGTGAAGGGTGGTTCCTCCAAACCATCGACAATGGAGTGGGTCCGTGTCAAACGGAACCGCTCGACACTGGAGGAGCGCATCCGCAAACGACGCGCGTTGTCGGCACAAGCACGGGCCAAAGCCGAAGAAGCCCGTCGGAAGCTGCAGAAGGAGGTGGTCAAAAAGCCGCCACCAACTCGCAAGGTTTGGAGGCCAAAGTCTGAAGCAACAATTCAGACCAAGGAGCGACAACCGCAACCTCCAAAAATTCAAACTCCGCGGCAAGTCAATCCAAACAGCCGGTAATTTCTACAACTGCTCCGGGAGATCCCGCAGGATCGTCCCAGAAGAGAAAGTCTGTTTTGGAGCGCCTCGGCCCACTTCCGAAGGAACGAGGTAAAGCTCCAGTTCAGGAACGCTTGGGACCAATGAAGAAATCCCAACCAATGCAACACACTGGGGGTCACCGCAACCCTCAACACTTGGAGAAAACCGCGGCACCCAAGCGCACAACTTTGCGCATAGAAGTGCAAGAGCCCGCTGAAGATTCACGCCCACAAAGGCGTGTTTCGAGGCGTGTGACTCTGGATGGTCCGAAGAAGACAATTATTCCTCAGAAGGAAACATTATCATCTGATGACGATAACGTTATACCTGAGAAATCGTGCCAACACACGATAGCTTGCTCCGACCTTCAAACGGACGAGCTGTACTATCGTGCCGGGGGTACGAGTAAAACCAGAAAGAGGAGCCCTCGAAGGCTCGAAACGCAATGTCCTTGTTCGAAGCTTATTCGGGCGGTACTCTCTGAGTGCAACTGCGTCAAGGTAGTCCCTGAGAGAGTCTCTGTGTTTGAAAGACTCAGCAATGGAACGCCAAAACCAAGGCATAGGCGTTTCCAACGAAGAAGGAAGATGGTCGAAGATGGTGAGCATTCAAGGGTCACCGCAAATATGACCAGCACAGGAACATCGGCTCAGGATAACCCCGAGGCGGTTCCAGAAATATCCCAACGTGTAACTCGTCTACAATCCAGGACTATCATTCGCGCGACGTATGGTAGAATCCGAACAAGAGTACCTTCGGGAGATGAAGAATCAGATGCTGGCTCAGCAGTGGCGTCTGATAACACAGTGTCCAGTGAAGGACAACCCCGCGAGGTGTTTATGATAAACGTGGAGCAAGTGGCCAAGATGCTTGAAGATGCCATGGCCAAACAACAGGAGACCTTTCGGTTCAAAATGCAAATGGCTATGCAGAACATGAGAGAGATGCATGACCAACAGCTTCAAGCATTAAGGAACTAACAAGGCGAACCAAGTCGTCCCAACCAGAACAACCTAGAAGATGAGGACACAAATGAGGTTCGCAATGTTAACAACCCTCCCATCAACCCAGGGGGTGGTAACGAGAATGCTAGCGAAGACACAGGTGAAAGCCTAAAAATTAAAAATCTCGAGAGCAAGATCAACACATTGATCTCTGCTCAAGAGACGAAAAAGACGGGCATTCCTTGTCCCTACCCAAGAGAGTGGGGAATCAATCCCATATCCGGCGAAGTTCAGTCTAATTAACTTCACGCCGTTTAAAGGGATGGGTTCACCTACTCAGCATTTGATTTATTTCAAATCGCACTTGGGAGTCATCTCTGGTAATGAGCCTCTGATGGTGCGGTCATTCGTCGGCACTCTTCGCGGAGCTGCCTTCGATTGGTATCGTCGCCTCAAGCCAGGAAGCATAAACAGCTGGGACGACATGGAGACCAAGTTCCTCGCGAATTTCTTCGACGATGATACCGAGATCTCTATCGGATCGCTGCTCGATGAGAAGCAAAAAGACGGGGAGTTGGTCGACACCTTCGTCAAGAGGTTCCGGAACAAAGCGATGAATTGCCGGGACCCGATCACTGAGGAATTCATCCTCCAGACCTGCCACAACAACCTTTCACTGGACGTGTTGGAAGCAATGGGAACAGCACCATCCAAGACTTGGAAGGATTTGAAGGTTCGAGGAGAGCAAGCGGAGCGATTCCTCAGAAGAAAGAAGGCGGAGAGAGGCCAACCGGCAACGAATCCTCCAAAGCAGAACTTCAACCAGAAAGGGAAAGGTAAAGCTCATGTTAATGCTGTTGATGCTAACCAGACATTTCAATTGCAACCTCAGCAACAGCAGCAGCAGCAAAGAGCGCCACAACAGTCGCAGCCGCATTGGCAGCAAAGGTCTCAGAAGCAAAAGTCTTCAGAGCCGAGGTTTCCCAAAGTCTACTCCTTCAAAGATGATGAAGTTCCCGGTATCTTCAAGTATCTGTTGGAGAATAATAAAATCCAGTTGCCGACAATCGTGGATCATGAAGGAGCCACGAAGGTGACGGACCCGAAGTACTGCGCGTACCACAGAGCGGTCCACCACCCAACAAAGTCTTGCTACCACCTCAAGGACAAGATCCAGGCGTTGATCGACGTAGGGGTCATAACTCCAAAACCGGCCAAGAATGTGGGAGCAAACGCGGTGTCGATCAGTTTTGGATCAGTACCTACAGATTGGTTCGAACCAAAACGTGTTACTAAAGTCGGGATGAAGACAGTGAATGACGACCCGCACGGACAACGTCAAAAGGGACTTGTGCCTCACACAGCCCCAAACGGCGAAATTCTCTGGGTGCACCCCGACCTGATTGAAGATGAACAATGGGCCGGATCGTCATCCAAGAAGAAGTCCAAAGGGAAAGGCAAGTCTTGTTACGGAGTTTCTGCCATCCCAGGAGAAGATGACGAAAGAATCCCCGCTTTCCTACTTTCCGACGAGGAGCAGGAAGTCTTTGCGACCCGGAGTGGAAATGAATACCACTTCAAATATCCATCCCCTGGCGATCAATTTGCTGAGCAAGGGGTGACAAAACGAGGACCAGCCAAGACTCTCACAGAGCTGGGGGTGGTTACGGTTCCTAAACCGGTTGAAGATGCCCGACGACAGACGGTTGACAAACAGAAAGAAAAGAGGCCCGAAGAGGTTTAGAATCTGAAGCAGTCTCGTTTCAGTCGTCCGATTGGAAAGGACAAACCGGAGAGTTCAAAAAATCTGCGCGTCTTCGACATCATGGCTCAACTGGCCAATATTCCAGCACGGATAACGCTGTACGAGCTACTACGGTTGTCCAAGGAAACTAGATAAGCCTTACAAGAGGCCTTGACCGATTCAGAGGCGTTCCTCACCAGGATCAAGCCAGCACCTGAGGAGCTAGAATTGTTAGCCCAACAGTGTAACGTGGCAGCTAAGAACCTTCCCTACATCACCTTCACCAAAGAGGACATGCAGACGAAGAATTCAAATCATGATCGGCCCCTATACTTCGTCGGGTACATTAGCTCCAGTGAAGTCAACCGAATCCAAGTGGATCCGGGTTCCGCTGTGAGTATTATGCCACTTCGACTAATGCACAGCCTTAGCATTCCAGTCAGCAAGTTGGCGTCTACAGGCACAGTCATCTACGGATTCAACACCAGCGGGTCAAGACCTTTGGGTAAAATCCGGATAAAGTGCCAAATGGGCGATTTAAAGACGGAGGTCACGTGCTACGTGATTGATGCTGAGACATCCTATAACTTACTATTGGGTCGGCCTTGGATCCATAGTAACGTTATAGTCCCCTCCACTCTACATCAGTGTTTGAAATATGTCGACACTGATGGAAGAGTTAGGACGGTGGTCGCGGATAAGCAACCATTCAAAGGGTATGAGAATTACTTCACAGATTCTCTCCTTTATGGTAACGAATCCGACACGGAACCATCGATCCAAGGCACGGACAGCGGAGAAGAAGCTGATTCCGAAGCCGGATTCGATTACAATGGTGGTTTTGTTTTGAATGACATTGTACCCTTTGTAATCAATCTCGATGACGAACAGTCGTCAGACGGCGGTTGTAACTGGCAACTTGCCGATATTGAAATAAATCCTGGTTTAGAGTACTCCTTGTCTCTTGATGATGTGATAGAAGGATTATACAATAATCCCGATTTATGTATGCCACTCCGATCATCTTATGTAACGAAGAAACGCCTCCAGCATTCCTTCGGAACAACTCAGATTATTCCTGCCAAAACAGGAGGACAAAAAGAAGTGATCTACGGTAAAGGAGAAAGTCTTCCGTTGCCGGATCATTTCCTAAGAGAAGATGAAGACGATGACAAATCTGGGCTGCACTTATCAAAGTATAGTCCGGAAGCGCGTACGCTCATGGAAAAACAAGGATACGACTTTACACTCGGAGAAGGTTTATACTTCGACCGAGGTTCCCGTGTCCCAGTCAAAATGGCATATGTCCCAAAAGGGAAACCGGATAATTATTACCGTCATAAGAGAGGCCTAGGCTATGTCTCATCAGACGACGAATGTGGTTGGCAAATCATCGATCAAATTGCTAACAAAGCTAAGGATGGGTACTTGCCAGACTCTTCAGCTGAGGATTCCGACACAAGTTTGGGAGAAGTGTTCAAAATCTTAATGTCAAACATGACTACAGCTGATCCATCTACAATGAAGGACGACGATCAAATGCAAACGTGGGAGGACCCATGGGTTCATCACTTAAACATGCAGTATGGTGATAAGTTCGAGCAAAGAGAGCCACCCACCGAAGACGAAGTAGTCCAGATCAATATGGGTGATGAAGCCAATCCAAAGCCCATATTCATCAGCGGTAGTCTTCCCAAAGATGAAAAGGAAGAGTTAATTACCTTGATCAGAGAGTACATTGATGTCTTCGCCTGGAACTATGAAGACATGCCAGGACTTGACCCCAATGTGGCAATGCACCGCCTCGACATCAAGCCGGATGCCAAACCTGTCAAGCAACAGCAAAGACGGTTTCGTCCGCAGATCATGGAAGCCATCGAGGCTGAGGTTAAGAAGTTGATCAACTCAGGATTCATCCGAGAGGAACAACATCCAGACTGGTTAGCCAACATCGTTCCTGTCATGAAGAAGAATGGCAAGATCAGGATTTGCATCGAATTTAGGAATTTGAATGAAGCATGTCCAAAAGATGATTTTCCTCTCCCGATCACGGATGTCATTATCGACAATACATGCGGGTTCGAAAGAATGTCCTTCATGGACGGCTTTTCGGGGTATAATCAAATCAAGATGCACCCGGATGACGAAAAGCATACAGCATTCAGAACGCCCCTCGGTGTCTTCTGCTACACGGTGATGCCGTTCGGTCTGAAGAATGTAGGTGCTACATACCAACGAACGATGACTAAGATTTTCCAGAAACATCTCAGGAAAATGGTGGAATGCTACGTTGATGATTTGGTGGTAAAGAGCCGCAACAAAGAAGATCACATCAAGGACTTGAGAACGATGTTTGATCTTATGCGGAGTCATCAGTTGAAGATGAATCCCACAAAATCCTTCCTCGGAATGTCCAGCGGAAAATTCCTTGGATTCGTCGTCACCACTAAGGGTATACACATTGACCCAGACAAGGTAAAAGCGATAAATGAATTGCAACCCCCGAGGAATCTAAGGGAAATCCGAGGATTGCAAGGTCGTCTGGCTTATATCCGGAGGTTCATCTCAAATCTATCTGGGAAGTGTCAACCATTTTCTAAGCTAAACAAGAAGGGCGTATCGTTTATTTAGGACGATGCTTGCTAGAAGGCATTTGAAGACATCAAGGCATATCTGATGAATCCTCCTGTTCTTGTTGCACCAAAATCAGGTAAACCGTTCTTGATTTACATCAAGGCGATGAACCATTCGATAAGTGCTTTATTAGCACAAGACGATGATAATGGTCACGAACAGGTAGTCTATTATCTAAGTCGGACCTTGATAGGCGCCGAGTCTCGATACCCGATGATCGAGAAAGAATGTCTCGCATTGGTGTTTGCGGTACAGAAAATGCGACATTACTTAGTTGGCCAGACGATTTACATCATCGCTAATGTTAATCCGGTACGGGTATTCATGACTCAACCGGGTTCGATGAATTGGCGGTTAGCAAAGTGGGCCCTTCTTTTGTCCCAGTATGATCTGCACTTCAAACAGCAGAAGTCGGTCAAAGGACAAGCGATTTGTGATCTTTTGGCGGCAAGCCCGACAACAGATACAGTTGAGGTATATGATGATTTACCAGATGAAACCCACGAGGTTAATACCACATCACACCAACAAGTATGGCAGTTATACTTCGATGGTGCTTCGAGAGCAGTTAGTAAGGCAGTAACCCCTGGATGTCCTAAAGTCACCTCCGGAGTTGGAGTGGTCTTAGTTTCCCCAGGGAAGCACGTGATGCCCCGAGCTTATTCACTGACGAATCCATGTTCCAATAACGTAGCCGAGTACAACGCGCTCATCATTGGACTCAGTTTCGCCAAAGAGCTGGGGGTCGAATATCTCGAATCCTTTGGAGATTCTCAATTGATCGTTAACCAAGTTCGTGGAGAGTATGAAGTCAGGAACCCAGACCTGATTCCATACCACCAGGAGGCCGTCAGAATGGCAGATTCTTTTGAAGAATTCTATATCGAATATATCCCGCGTCTCCAGAACGCTTATGCGGATGCACTGGCAGCACTGGCAGTATCACTCGCGCAGCCGCCCGAAACTGAACTGCTAGTCACGGTGAGATCACACCAACTCTGCATACCCATATACGATATGGAGGTTGAAAAGGAGGATGATAGAAACGAGAACGCCAAAGAGGTGAACTCAACCCAAATCGGGTCCGAGTCCTGAGATTGGCGTTTTCCCATCATCGATTACGTCCAATACGGTATTTTGCCGGAGGACGTAAAGGAAAAAGAATCTATTCGCTGAAGAGCACCACGGTTCTTTTACAATACCGAGACCCGTACGCTATATCGCAGGGGGGTATGATGATTTGCTTCTCCGATGCCTTTCGAACGAAGAAGCAAAAGAAGTTCTTAAGGAAGCACATGAAGGAGAATGCGGTGCGCGTCAGCCTGGTCCCAAGCTGTATGATCGAATCAGAAGAATGGGATGTTTCTGGCCAACAATGGTTCGTGACGCGATCGAGTACGCCCGAGAATGTCATGCTTGTCAAGTGCATGCAAATTATATGCACCAACCTCCGGAGCGATTACACACATCAACCACGTCTTGGCCATTCGAGACATGGGGTATGGATATTGTCGGTCCTATCTTTCCTCCTTCAGTCAAAGGTGATCGATTTATTCTCGCTATCACCGACTACTTTTCAAAGTGGGCTGAAGCTATTTTGCTTAAAGAAGTGAAGACGAACAATGTCATCAACTTCATCAAGCATTACGTCATATACCGACACGGCGTGCCAAGGCGGATCATTCATGACAACGGTCCACAATTCATAAGCAATGCCTTCATCAGGTTTTGTGACAAATTCAAAATTCAGGACGTTTCGTCAACAGCTTATTACCCCGCTGCGAACGGATTAGCTGAGGCTTTCAACAAGACAATCATCAAGATCCTGTCAAAGCTTGTGAAGACCAATAAGCGAGATTGGGACGATAAACTCGGCGAAGCGCTCTGGGCTTATCGCACCACAATACGCACTCCTACAAGAGCCACTCCATATTCTCTGGTGTACGGATGTGAAGCTGTACTACCGTTAGAGATTCAAATCCCCTCCCTTCGGATCGCTCTCGCAACGGAGATGACGACCGAAGAACATCATCAAAAACGTCTTGAGGAACTCGAAAGGCTGGACGAAAAGCGCTTGGAGGCCCAACAACACATCGAGTTCTACCAGGCTAGGATATCCAGGGCTTTTGACAAAAGAGTCCGCCAAAGAAGCTTCAAGGAAGGAGATCTGGTCCTCGCTGCTCGCCGACCAATAATCCTCACCTCCAAGAAGAAAGGTAAATTCGAACCTAAGTGGGAAGGACCGTTTGTAATAGACACAGTCTATTCGAACGGCGCTTATCGCTTAATTTCTCTAGAGGGTGACAGGCAATTAATGCTAATAAATGGGAAGTTTTTGAAAAAGTACTATCCATAGTACGTTCAGGACAACTCATTTATCGGGAAGTTCCTTGAAGAATATTACACTTAATATTCTAAAGGATAACCCAAGTTCAAACCACCAAAATCCCTCACTGATCAATTTCAGTTGACAGTGAGTTCACCAAAAAGGTCCAATCTCAATTCGGAGTCCCCTTTCGATAAACAAAGGAACTCTCTTTCTTTTCTCTTTGGTTCAACCCTTTCATGGTTATAACCGAAGCTGAAATTTCACTTCGATAAACGAGAAACTCTTCTTTTGATCAGATAACCAATCCTATAAAAGGTAAGTTTATCTAGATCTTCCGGATTCTCGGAGTGGAGATCCCACTTCTAGTTTCCTTCTTGCACTGGAAATAGAATATAAAATTCTTCCTTTCCAGAAACAAGGAATAGAATATAAAATTCTTCCTTCCTTGTTCAGGGAATAGATTACAAAATTCTTCCTTCCCACACCAACTCTTTTTCCAAAATTTATAAAATTAAGATTCATCTTAGGTATTTTATCCCGAAACCTAAGCAGGGATAAGTCTGCGCCTAACACGCGCTGCCGGTTTAGTCTTTTTCCGATTGAAAAAGACACCAGAGTTCGATTCTGAGGTATTTTATCCCGAAACCTAAGCAGGCATAAGTCTGCGCCTAACACGCGCTGCCGGTTTAGTCTTTTTCCGATTGAAAAAGACACCAGAGTTCGATTCTGGGGTATTTTATCCTGAAACCTAAGTAAGGATAAGTCCGCACCTAACACGCGCGGCCGGTTAGTTCTTAACCGTTAAAAAGAACACTTGTCCGCATATTCAACATTGTGGCAGGTTGTTATTAATAACACCGAAATCCATGCCTCACACGCATGGAGAATTTTATCCTGAATCCTAAGAAAGGATACGTCGACGCCTAACACGCGTCGCCGGTTTGGTCTTTATCCGTAGAAAAAGATACCAGAGTCTGACTCTGGGGTCCTTTGTCCCAAGGCCTAAATAGGGATAAGCCAACGTCTAATACACGTTGCTGGGTAGCCTATTCCCATAATAATGGCAAAGTCTACATATTCGAAGTTGTAGCACAAAGTCTAAAGGAGTTCATTCCTTTAGCGCAACGTCACATGCAGAACGGATTAAAACAATCCGCATGTAAGCCCGACTCAAACGGTAGTCGGTAAGAGCACATCAAATCCGTTGAAGGCTGAGGATTTGCCAAAAATCCTAAGTCAACATCTCATACACGTTGCTATTTAGTCTTTTCACAGGAGAAAGACGAAGTCTACGTATTCAATGTCGTAGCACTAAAAGAGTTAACTCTTTTAGCTTAACGTCACGTGTGGAACGGATTTAGACAATCCGCACGCTAGCCCGACTCAAACGGTAGTCGGTAAAGGCTAATCAAATCCGTTAGAGGATGGGGGTTGGCCAAAAATCCTAAAGCCAACACCTCACACGTGTCGCCGGGTAGCCTATTCCCGTAACAATGGCGAAGTCTATGTATTCGATATCATAGCACAAAGTCTCAGAGAATTCAATCTCTGAGCATAACATTACATGCGAACGGATTTAAACAACTCGCATGCTAGCCCGACTCAAACGGTAGTCGGTAAAGGCTAACCAAATCCGTTGATGGCTGAGGGTTTGCCAAAAATCCTATGTGTATTATGGTCAATCATTTCAAACGGAATGACGAATCATAATAAAGATAAAAAGGAAATTCACTAAAAGAGTCAAGAGTCAAAACACTCAGCAAACAAAATCACACATCAAGCCCGTGGCTAAAAATCTGCTGACTGAACTTAGACAGCTTATCATCATAAGCTTGGCTAAGCTCAGCTCTAATGGACTCCTCGGTAGCGGCAGAGGTCTTCGCAGCAGTCTCCTCTGTCTCAACCAGCTCCTGCTTTAAGGATGTCAGCTCGTCAGATAAAGCAGTGCAGGTCTGCTGATCCTGTCCTCTCGTCATCTGGAGAATACCCAAGGTCTCCTCTTTTTCGCGGAGTTCTCTTCTGAGCTGGTCTATCTGGGTCTCACAAGAGACGATGGAAGAGTCAAGTTCAGCAAGGGAAGATAATCTGGTAGCAAGGCCGGTCTCAACTCGAGCTACTCGATCTCGCCGCACCTGAACCTCAAGACTAGCAAGAACCTGAGTCTCGCGCAGTGACTGTAAACGAGTCTCCAGCTCAGCAGCGATAAATGAAGAGACACCGGTATCTCGAAGCTCACGAAACATCTGGAGCTCATGCTCTAAGCAGTCAAGATCGTCAACTATGGCCTTCGCCAAGTCTGGATATCCTGCTTCCCTTATCAAGTTGATTCTGGAATTAAGGAGAGGTTTAAACTGGTGAAGGGAAAGTCCGCCGTGGAAGAGCTTGCCGATCATAGCATTCACAAAGGAGAAGAAGGAACGAACTTCTATGCAGATGACGACCTTGTCAGGATCGTCGTCAGATAACAACTCCTTCACTAAGACATGAAGACGAGAAGAACGCCCTACACAAAAAAGGGAGAAGTCCGTCAAAAGTCTTAATAAGAAAAAGGAATAACACTCTTCAATGAGTTAACTTATACCTTCTTCCCCTTGAGCCGCTGGGGGTAGTGGAGGTGTAACGGCTGTAGGTGCATCAACTGGTGTAGTTGGTCTCACAGCCGGCTCAACAGGGTCTTTCTCAACAAAAGCTCCTGCCAGATTCAAAACAGAATTCGCAGAGGCGTTACATTATAGTTGCATTAGTCAAGATTGGCTAGTCCTATAATTAACTCAGAAAGAAGCACATACCTTCAAAGGAACCATCCTCGGGATTTTCAGCGAAGGCGGGCTCAGAAAACATATCCCCAGGTAACTGGTCATCAATCTGAGGAGAGCTATATATGTAGCGCATCATAGGAGTGTCCGCAAACAAGCTTCCCTCGTCAAAGTCATCGATGGAGAAATTTGACATAAAAAGATATAAGTGCCAAAGAAGAGTGAAGAGACTACAACTAATGGAAATGAGTTACCTCTCACAGGTGCATCAGCCTCTTCATTTCCAAGATTCGCCTCCTGCAAATTATCTGAAGAAGCAAGAAGTAGAGGACAGTTAGAGAATACACAAATTCATTCGTGTATTATCTAAAGAAATACAGTGTCAGTGTTAGATGTACCTGGATTCACGGAATCGGGTCCTACATTGATCACCTCTCTAATGTCAGCAACCCCTGTAGGCCTCTCTACATGAGGTAGTGGGTCAGACTCATCGGGAGATACGGGAATGGGATCGGGACTCATCTCATTCTCTCCACGCACTCCTATATAGAGATAGAAGAGCATGAGTCAATATTCCGAATAACCAAGAGAGTGGTTCACAGGATGGATATTACCTCCGTCACTGGCAGGATCATCGCCGGCCAGGTCCATATCAGAAGCTCGGGAAGCTGCACGCGGCTTACGGGCTAATCTCTTCCGCCTAGCAATGGGGATCGAAGGTCTCGCCTGGGGAGGAGGACGGAACTCTTCATCCTGATCAACTGTGGTCCCTGAAACATCAAACCATAGTCAATTTCAATACTTCTGAAAGATAGAAGTAAAAGATGAATTGCAAACCTCGCTCGGAAAAGTCATCATAATCTTCGGGATCCCCGCCTGAAGCCTCGTCTGTGGAATGGAATGTCCTCTGGCCCTCTTCATCAATCCGGCGAGTCTTGTTCCGCATCCTTTGTGCCCGAGCGTTCTCCCGAATCCTAAGGGAATCAAGCTGAGAAGCCTCCTCAGCCTCTATCTCTGCAATCGGCTTCACGGGGACAGTTTTGTTAGCTGCTAGTAACCACTTGCAGCTCAAGAAAGTGAGGTTCAACTGCCGATCAATACTCGGGAGACTGAACTTAGCACCAGTACAGCCAGTCACGGTCCACAACCATGCACGGAGACTGTCTACCAAACCACTATGGGTCCGAAACTGCTGACGAGGATTCCCGATGTAGAGCTGATCATAGCCAAACTGGCGAGCGAATCGGCAGGGTAGATATAGCTCTATGAAGCACTGATCCCTCACCCGAAAAGTCAGATAGCCAGGCCTGATGTTCACCAGCCAATTGAAGCAGCCAATGTCTAAGTGAGTCCGATACTCTCTCGGCCTCTCATAATCTATCAAGCACTCGCCGTACCGGCCGGAGAACTGCGGAAAACAAGTGGAGAATGCCCAACACTTGTGGACCTGCAGCTGCTGTCTGACATCAGAAAATCCTCGACCCTCCCACCTGCCATTCTCGAGCAACTGTAACAGGGGAGCGGAGTGATCTGTGGCGTTCGGCACCGACATCATATCCGAGCGGTGGAGGACGAACCAGGCCATCAGATAAGCGTACGGAAGCTCCACCTTAAGAGTGGGAATCTGACCTGGCAAATCGGTCTCCTTCCGTGTGAAGGCACTAGAAAGCTGTCGAAGTCCTCGGTGAATGTCAGCTACCATCACCGGAAGAAGTGAAAGCTCTTTCTTATAAGCAAGCTGAACGGCTGGGTAGAGCACCTCTAAAGGCAAGGCATCACCAGACTGATATGGAACCACACACTTCTTCAACCAAATAGCGAGATAACCAGCAAGAAGAGTCATCGGTCGAATCGGTGTGGTCGCATGCCATAAGAAAGATCTGAACCTGGTCTTCGCAGGGAAGCCACTCTCAGGACTGCTAATGGTGTAGGAGTGAGCATCAGTCTTCTTCAACAAACTGTTCACCTCTGATGGAGTAAGTGGGGCCAACTCACAAATATCCTCGCCAGAACTGTTCTCCAGGTTCTTGAACAAATAGTTCGCAAACTGCTTCAGACTCACGGAGGCCTTGGTCCTTTTTGCTAAAGGCTCGGACTGTGCCAAAGCAATGTGATAATGACAAGTGAGATCCCATAGAGTCTCATAGCGATCAGGCATGCGATCCTTCAACTGGCCCAATTCATGATTAGAGGGAAAGTACTCCTGGTATAGCATCTGTCCCATGGGCAAGCCAGAAATCCTGTGCATCTCGTGGAGAGCCAAGCCCAACTCCCCCTGCCGGGTCAAAAAAGTGTTCGAGTCTGGATTATATAGCTCGAACAAAGCACAGAAATGTCTCAAACTGACAGGCAAGCCATACATGGTGGCACGGACGGCTGTATACAAACCGCAAGCGTGCAACTCCTCACTCCATCGGCTCAAAACATACGTCGTCATGCGACTCCACCAAGACTTGTCCAAAGAATGGACCCAACCATAAATCCTGTGACGAGTAGCAGGCATCTCCCGTCCTAGGGTAGCGAGGCGATTCCTCAAGGTCGAAGCAGTAGCAAGAAACTCGTTACGTGGTGGTGCATCTAGTCCCAACACTCCAGGATGCAATCCAGTGATATGACTCCTGCTCGAGCCAGGAGCTGCCTGATGAGTGACGTAACCGCAATGAACGCTCTCATGATCCTCAGTCAAACGCCACGACATCTCCCGCGTCACGGCCTGACGCCTGAGCTCAGTCAACGAGCGATGTCGAGGAATCTCCGGCAAGTATATGAAGCCATTGCCGGTCTTGTGAAGCCATTGCTCAGCATCAATGAATACGGCTTCTGGGTCATCGACAGAATCACCAAATAGGAAATCACTCTTCCGAAGAGGCTGAGTAGAGCTGGCGTCCTTCACAAAAGGCGCGTCTGTGATTAGCTGACGAATAGCTCGATGACCACCTTCCCTCACCACCTGGGCAACCTCAGTCGACGTGCCCGAAGAAAACTGAGGAGTAGCTGGAATAGGGAAAGGATCGTCGGAGGTCGAGTAATACTCGCCACGACGCCCATAGACTGCGTGGGACGAGAATGATCCAGAAGGGTACCCCACTGCAAAATAGACAGTTAAACATTGGTTAGTCTCGATTATAAAAGGAAATTGAACTCATCTTACAAATAGTTAAGATAGAGTCATTGCCTTATAAAGGGTGAGACGATTTGGCCACATTGTGCAATCACAACACAGGGTATGTCGACAACATATCCCTGCCTTATAAAGCGCAATGTAGTGTCAAATCGCCCCCTTTAATTTTGAGATATGGTTTTGACCAAGCAAAACATATCTTTGAAGCGTCGATCCTCACCAACGAGAATCAAGGCTCTTCCCGATTGCCTCGCCAAGGAGAACAACGTGGGGTAAAAATAGACCAATTTGCAAATTTTCAAGAAAAAAGAGGTTAATTTGCAAAATTCTCAAATATGCCGAAAGCGTCGATCCTCACCAAGGAGAATCAAGGCTCTTCCCGATTGCCTCACCAAGGAGAACAACGTGGGGTAAAAAAGGACCAAATTGTAAATTTACAAAAAAATAGGGACTAATTTGTAAATTTCCAAATACTGCCAAAAATAGCTCACCAGCATAGGAGGGAGGCGCGCCATCAGCCAACATAGCAGGGGAACGACCTCTCGAAGAACACGACATGACAAGCTGTAAAATAAATTAAAAGAGGTCAGATCTAGAAAAAAGATCACTTTTTTATCAGATCTACCCCCCTGAAAGATTAACTCGAGGCGCCATATCATAGTTTTAACCCCCACACACGATCCCACAAGTACATAAATTAAATTGAACGTGAAAAGATCAAAATTGTGGAGGATTTACCTGAAGAGAGGCTCGAGATCCAATAAAGATGAGGTCTTTTAGGAAACTTTCACCACGTGCTCGAGGGGCCTGAGAGGGATTTTAAAGAATGTTTTTTTTGAGGGATTTTTTAGTCCAAGATCCAAAGGAACCTTAGATCTAGGACAAATATCAAGATTTGAAGACGAAAGAGTGCTCGAGGGAAGAGAAAAATCAAAAAAGGGGAGATAGGGGGGCCGGCCCTAGGGGAAAGAAAAAGAAAAGAAAAAGAAAAGAAAAAAAACCCCTTTTTATAATGTTGAACCAAACCTAATTGAACCGGACCAGACCGGGTTTGAACCAGAATGCAAATTGAAGCCGAATCAAGCGTCAAAACGACTTCAAATCAACCGAGGGTCCCATCCTTGGTTTATTCCTGTCTCTCCCTCACATTTGGAAGGAACAGAAGAAATCTTTTGAGCCAAATTACTGCCTTTTTTGGCTCATTTTCAAGCCGGTTCAGCTTATTTTGAGCACGGAAATACTCCAATAAGGTATACGAGTATAAACTATTCCCTATTTTTATTGAGAAGTTCCTAGAGAATATTTTTCTAAAAATATTCTTAAGGATAACTCAATAACACGACGCCGGACAACGCGTCGCAAATAAAGACTTAACGCCAACAATCGAGGGTTAGTTGTACGTCGAACCAATGAGCACGAGCTAAAAGATTGGAAAATCAGGAATCGACTTCAAGTTCAAATTCCAACGACGGTCAGACAATAAATGCAGCACCGGAATCCTTACAAGCATTCGACGAAGCATCGAATAGCCTGAAGGAGTGAAGGAATACAGAACAAAAGTCGTTCCAGGTCCCGTTACACCGACAAAGGGTAGGGGCAATCATATCCAAAGTATTCCAGACTCTTCCATAAAAGAATGAGGCTGGAACACTTTGGAGGAGGTATCTGTAGGCGTATAAAATTGCCTATAGGTCCCTTAACATGGCTCGGCACGATGATTCGAAAAATCAACGGACGTTCGAGCGACGAGGCGATGAGGCACGCAAGCAACGGAATACGTTCGCGTGTGGAACCAAACCAACGGTTCGGAAAGTTAACGAGTCGTCCAACAATAAAACGGACTTGAACTCAAACACCGAGGCGGGAATACTGCCAAATAAAGACCTGGGCTATCAAATCAAAGTCCGGACAAATCAAACGAAGAACCGAAAGACGGAAAACACCAAAAAACGACAAAACGGAACACACCCGGGGACTCGGCCTAAACCGAGCCACCCCAGGGTGGCTCGGCAGCCGAGCCACCTCAGGGTGGCTCGGCATGAGCCGAGCCACCCTGAGGTGGCCCGACTCCCCCCCTCTCTCTCTTGTGCACGAATGCACAGTGAAGAGAGGCTATAAATAGGGGGGGTGGTTGTTCATTTGGGGGGACTTTTTCTGAAACTTCTGAAGAGCCGAAACTCTGCCGGATTGCGACCTCAACTCGGAATTGCGAAGGCTTGAAGACTTGGATACTCAGATCTACGTCATTCTACTCCGGATCTAAGCTTGGTTCTTAGATCCCGAGATTTGAGCGAGCGTTTCCTTGGTGAAACGATCCCTCCCGGCTATTATCTCCTTGGTGGGATAATACCCGTTATACCACGTAGATCTGTTCGGATCGAGATTGCGCGGTGGTCCACGGTAATCAACCCCGGCACAGGCAAACAACCCACGCAAGCGAGGGACCGTAAAACAGGAAACTCGTGATTTGTTTAGAGAGAATTGTAATTTTTATTTCTTTATTTTGATTTTCATTGTAACCGGCTCTTATAAAAAGACCGGATCTTTGTAAACGTATAAAGTTGTTATCAAAGTTGTAATGAAATCATCTATGAAGAAGAACACAATTTTCCACGCGAACAGTAGGTGCTTGTTGTATCGAGATCTTCTCTCTCTTAGTAAGTTTGATTTTAGGCCAGAGGTTGTGGGACCAGTGCATACTTTGGAGCTATATCAGTGCAACCATCTTGGAGGGACAGAGTAGTCAGAGCTCAATTAGAAGACTCTTGGATTCAAATCCGAAAGGAGAAGATTTTCAAAGAGACCAAAAATGATTAGGCTATTGGAGCAGACGAAGGACTTCGGATGAAGGGTTGATTAGTTATGCCAGCTAGTGTAGAGCTGAAGAAGGAGTTTTTTGATGAATCACATCGTACCCGATATACCGTGTATCCAGGAACCACCAAGATGTACAAGGACTTGAGGAGACACTTCTGGTGGAGTGGTATGTGTAGAGACATTGCAGATTATGTAGCTAAGTGTTTCACCTGTCAGCAGGTGAAAGTAGAGCACCAGAGACTAGCAGGGACACTCCAATCTTTACCTATCCTATAGTGGAAGTGGGCGGATATTTCTATAGACTTCATCGTAGGGTTGCTGAAGTCAAAGAAGGGAAACGACTTAGTTTGGGTGATTGTGGATCGGTTGATGAAGTCGACACATTTTGTTCTTATGAGGACTACTTATAGTGCCGAGGCATATGCGAGGATATTCATTCGGGAGATAGTCCGACTCCATGGAGTTCCAGATACGATTATATCAGATCGAGGATCAGTGTTCACCTCACACTTTTGGAGGAGTTTCCTGGATTCATTCGGCAGTAGGTTATTGCACAATAGCATGTTTCACCCTCAGACAGACGAACAAACGGAGAGAGTGAATCAGGTGTTGGAGGACATAGGCTTGTGTTATTGATTTCTAGGGTAGTTGGGAGGATCATATTCTGTTGATAGAGTTTGCTTATAACAATAGTTATCAAGTAACGATTGGTATGGTCCTGTATGAGGCATTATACGGGAGGCCTTGTAGATCCCCTATATGTTGGGAAGAGCCGGAGGATAGCTTGTTGCTTGGACCAAAACTGGTAAGACAGACTACCAAAAAGGTAGCATTGATTAGGTAGTGTATTCCAGCCGCTCAGAGTGAATAGAAGAGCTATGCGGATCATAGAAGGCGACCTTTAGAGTTTCAAGAGGGAGATTATATCATGCTGAAGGTATCGCTGATGAAGGGTGTGCAGTGGTTTGGCAGGCGGGGAAAGCTTGCCTTAAGATTTATTAGCCCTTTTTGGATTGTTGAGCATATTGGGGCTGTTTCTTATAGACTGGATCTTCCAGCATCGATGTCTAGTATGCACGACGTATTTCATATCTCTATGCTCAAGAAGCACCTTCATGACGAGGAGAGACAGCGAGTATTGGATGCTCCGGAGATTGAGCTTCAGGACGATTTGACTACGATTGAGATCCTAGTTTGTATACTTTCTAGAGAGGACAAGAAGCTTAGAAATTAAGTGATTCCTTTGGTGAAAGTCCAATGGAACCGGAGAGGATTTGAGGTGATTTCTTGGGAGCGTGAGGAGGATATACGTCACGACTACCCACACCTGTTTGAGCAGGTAAATTGTTTGGATTTTGTTTTCTTATGATTTATGATGATTTTGAGCTAGTAATATTCATCTTTAACACTAGAATGGCGGTATTGTCACCTAGTCCTTAACCATTTGAAAAATATATGGTATATATATGAGGGTTTCCTTGTTTGGATTATTTCGCTCGATGTACTAATTTCATTTAGTTAAGGATTAAGGTGTGAATATTTGCATTCTAAGTTATTAACTTTAAATAGTACTATCTGGAAATCTATGTTATGAGATGACATGATTTTCTCAGATTAGATTATTAATGTTTGAAATACGATTTTGAAATTTTGGAGAAGAAATTGTTTTAAGAGGGGAGAATGTAAAACCCCGTAGAATTGGATTAACGAGTTTTTATTATGAAATATATATTTATATCATAGATGAGTATGATAACAAGTGTTTGAGGATCAAACAAGTGTATTTATGTGAGAGGAATTGAGTGTCAAGACCAGCACACACACACAACATGCACAAACAGGAGATATCCTGTGTGGTCGACAGTGGCGGTCGACCGTCGGGAGTTCTGCCAGTTTTCCTGTTTCGGGTCAGTTTGGGTTTTTTGTTCAGGTTTGAAGGCTCATATATATTTGTTTTATTCGTGAGAGTCCCCTCTTCATCTCAGAAAACCCTAGCAGCCTTCCCCTACCCTCTTACAAACCCTAACCCTAATCTTTGGGCATTTCTCGGTGAATTTTGGGAGTTCGAGAGAGTTTTAACAATGTTCAGTGAAGGAGAACCTTCTCACTACCTTAACCATAGTAGTTCATCACCTCTCAGGCGAGTTTCATCTAACCCAACTCTGCACCTAGTTTTTAATTATTTTTAAATGATGTTTTCATGTGATTTGTGAGCCTAACGTGCTATTTTATGTATAAAGATAGATCTTATTATTGTATGATGCAAAGAGAACAAATTTTTAGTTAATAAGATCACCCACGAATTTATAAATGCAGATCTAGATCTAAGTTTTTTTTTCTAACAAGAGTATAAAAGAACGATAATTGTTTTCGAAGGTTTCGACATATATTTGCATGTTTTAAATTGTTTATTTTTGTTTATAGTGATTAGATTGTTTATCTCATATTCCAGATATGCTAAATCACATGTATAGGGTTGCTAGTATATGTAAACATCACACACGAAGTTCGAGATCAAAATCAGGTAGAACAAAACCTGGAAATAGGGTTTTGTTGCTGTGCGGTCGATCACGGTCGGCGCGACGGTCGACCGCGCATCGTGCATAGGTCATACATGGGTTTCTGATTTAATCACGATCGATCGTACTGTGCGTGGTGGTCGATTGTGTTCGACCGTGCATGGCATAGCGGTCGATCGCTGGGGAGGTCAGAAGAACAGGAAGTTTCTGCTCTCTGTACAGTTAACTAGGGTGGGCTCAGCGGTCGACCGCGAGTCAGTTTTTTCTACACTAATTAGTTGTGCATATGTTCGTATGGCTGGCAATATTTCTGGGTTATTTGGGGTTGTTAAACACTGAGAATTTTGTACATGAGTTGACTACAGACATGAGACCTGTTTTATTCACCAAGACATGAGAGTGAATAATGTATATATATGTTTTTAATTGTAATCTATTGTGGTTCATGTGTTGGACACTTAGCTATCGCATTCCATGTGTTGGACCTTAATCTTATAGTCCATGTGTTGGACATTTGCTTATTTCGGCCCATGTGTTGGATCTTGATCATATAGTCCATGTGTGAGACATTGACTTACTTCAGTCCATGTGTTGGACATGTATCTATTGCGGCCCATGTGTTGGACCTAAATCATATATAGTCCATGTATTGGACCTACCTTATATATAGTTCATGTGTTGGTTTTTCCTATTTCAGTCAATGTGTTAGACATTTGTTATATGCAGTCCATGTGTTGGACATTCAGTTGATTTTTCTTTATCTAACATATAGTAGATGAAGTTCATGTGTTGAACAAGTATTCTGATATCTGACAAGACATTTTTGATATAGTTTGATATGGAGGTATTGCTCCACATTGTAGTTTGGATTTGATAGTTAGCTATTTACAATATGAGCTTATAGGATGGTTGAGTTATCCACGCACATGTTGTAAATTCCTAAATATCAAACTTCCATTTTATTCCAGATTTGATGTTCTGACTATCTATATGCATTATCAATTATTTTCTATCCTACTAGCCCTTCCCCTTGAGTTAGTTTAGTTGTTACTCGCTATAGCGCTTTGACGCTCGTTGTCTCCTACTTTTAGGTAATGAGCAAGGTGCACAGAGAGCCGTAGCTTGATGGAGTCACTTTAGGATATTATTTATAGACAGTGTTAGTAGTTGTGTCAAAACTCCACAGTAGATGTATTTTGTTGAACATTTTGAGATATTATTTCTAGTTTTGGAAAGTGGAATGTGCCTTAGTAATATTTCATTTGATTCCATATTGTGAGACAGTTGTATCAGACCAGATGTTTTATTTTTAGAGATTATCCATTTATGTCAGTGATGATGACTTTTCTTTAGAGTATTTATTTGTAGGCGTATAAAATTGCCTATAGGTCCCTTAGCATAGCTTGACATGGAGATTCGACAAATCAACGAACCATCGAGTGACGAGGCGACGTGGTTAACAAATTGCACGCGAGCAACGGAATGCATTCGTATGCGGAACCAATCCAACGGTTCGGGAAGTCAACGAGTCGTTCAACCGTAAAACGGATTCGAACTCAAACACCAAGGCGGATTTACTACCAAATAAAGATCTGGACTATCAAATCAAGATCTGGATAAATCCGATACAGAACCGGAAGACGGGAAATGACGGAAAACACCCCAAGGGGGCTCGGCAAAAACTGAGCCACCTCAAGGTGGCTCGGCCAAAGCCGAGCCACCCTGAGGTGGCTCGGTGACCGAGCCACCCCGGGGTGGCTCGACCAAAGCCGAGCCACCTCAGGGTGGCTCGGCCCAGTGTCGAGCCACCCTGAGGTGGCCGCCCAGATCTGGTTGCCTATAAATAGGCGGGGTGATTCATCATTTTGGAGGACTTTTTTTAGAAGAACTTTTGGAGAGCCGAAACTCTGCCGGATTGAGAACTTATGCTTGAGTTTTTCGAAGGCTTGAAGACTTGGACGTTCGGATCTGGTTCTTGGCGAGCACCCGCATCATAAAAGGCAGGAGTTCGAGAGGATCAAATCTTCAGATCTACGTTGCTATACTCCGGATCAAAGCTTGGTCTTTGATCCCGAGATTTGAGCGATTGTTTCCTTAGTGAAATAATCCCTCCGGCTATTATTTCCTTGGTGAGATAATTCCCGTGATATCACGTAGATCTGTTCGGATCTAGATCGTGCGGTAGTTAACGGATCAACCATCGGCGCAGGCAAACAACCCACGCAAGCGAGTGACCGGATAACAGGAGCTCGCGATTTGTTCGACAAATAAGGAAAGTTGTAATTTTTATTTCTTTGTTTTAATTTTCATTGTAACCGGATCTTATAAAAAGACCGGATCTTTTTGTAACGCAAAAAGTTGTTCTTTAAGAGTGCAATGGAATCGTCAATGAAGAAAGCATCAATTTTTTCCCACGAACAATCTGGCGACCACAGTGGGAGCCGCCGATCTCGCTGCCGAGATCGGAGTGTCGCAGCCGCGGATCTCGATCCTGGTCGTGGAGGAGGTCGAATATGAGTTCGACCAACAGAAGTTCGAGGAGTACCTATCGTCCTCGTCCGGATCAACCTCCCCCCGCAAGTCCAAGAAGTTCTCCTCCAGGAGAAAGGCTCGTTGGTACGAAGATGTTGAAAACACCAACGAAGATCTCGCCCCGCTGGATGCCAAAGCTGCATCGGGCGAGATTCCTCCAATTTCCAACCAGGTCAAGCCGGTTCCTGCCAATTCCTCCGTCACCAAAGGAGTGGTGACTCTCTCAAAGAGAGCCTGCCAAAGGCGACGCCAACGCTTGGCCTGAGAATTCGCGAAGGCAATGGAATCCACGAGTCCGAAGAACAAGAGAGGCAAACAGCCTCAATAACCGATGAATGGTAGCTCCTCTAAGCCGCCAACGAACGAATGGATCCGTGTCAAACGGAATCGTTCGACACTTGATGAGCGCATTCGCAAGTGCCGCGCACTGTCAGCGTAGGCACGGGCTCAAGCTGAAAAAGCCCGTAGAAAACTACAGAAGGAAGTGGTCAAGAAGCCGCCATCAACTCGTAGAGTTTGGAGGCCGAAGTCTGAAGCGGCGGTTCAGACCAAGGAGCAACAACTGCAGCCTCCGAAGGTTCAATATCCGGCAAATCAGCCCAAATCGCCGGTGATTTCCGCAACTGTTCCGGGAGATCCCACAGGACAATCCCAGAAGAGGAAGTCGGTTTTGGAGCGCCTCGGTCCACTTCCCAAGGAACGAGGCAAAGCATCAGTCCAAGAACGGTTGGGGCCAGTGAAGAAGTCCCAAACGATTCAACATGCTGGGGGTCGCCGCAACCCTCAACATTTGGAGAAAATCATGGCACCCAAGCGCACAACTTTGCGCATCGAAGTGCAGGAGCCCACTGAATATTCATGCCTACAGAGGCGCGTTTCGAGGCGCGTGACTCTTGAAAGCACAAAGAAGGCAATTCAGCCTCAGAAGGAAACGTTGTCGTCTGATGACGATGACGTTATACCTGGGAAATCGTGCCAACACACGATAGGTTGCTCCGACTGTCAAACGGACGAGTTGTACTATCGTGCTGGGGGTACGAGCAAATCCAGAAAGAGAAGCCCTCGAAGGCTCGAAACTCAGTGTCCTTGTTCAAAGCTCATTCGGGCGGTACTGTCTGAGTGCAACTGTGTCAAGGCAGTCCCCGAGAGAGTTTCTGTGTTCGAAAGACTCAGCATTGAAATGCCAAAGCCAAGGACTAGGTGTTTCTGAAGAAGAAAAACGATGGTCGAAGACGGTGAATGTTCAAGGGTCACCGCCAACATGACCAGCAAAGGAACATCGGCTCAGGATAACCCCGAGGCGATTCCAGAAATACCCCGACGTGTAACTCGTCTTCAGTCTGGAGCTATCATTCGTGCAACGTATGGTAGGATTCGAACAAGAGTACCTTCGAGAGATGAAGAATCAGATGCCGGCTCAGCAATCGCGTCTGACAATACTGTGTCCAGTGAAGGACAACCCCACGAGTCATTCATGATAAGCACGGAGCAAGTAGCCAAGATGCTCGAAGAAGCCATGGCCAAACAACAGGAAAGCTTCAGGTTCGAAATGCAGATGGCCATGCAGAACATGAGAGAGATGCATGATCAACAGATCCAAGCACTGACGAACCAGCAAGGCGAACCAAGCCGCCGTAATCCGGTTGTTTAGGAAGTGGAGAATGCGAATGTAGATGAAATCCGCAATGCCAATGATCCTCCCATTAATGCAGGGGGTGGCAATGAGGATGCTAGTCACAACACCATGCTGCCACCTCCGAATCGTACTGATGAAAACTCGGGTGAAAGTCTAAAAATCAAAAATCTCGAGAGCAAAATCAACACATTGATTTCCGCTCAAGAAATGAAAAAGACGGGCATTCCTTGTCCATACCCAAGAGAGTGGGAATCAATCCCATATCCGGTGAAGTTCAGTCTAATTAACTTCACGTTGTTTAATGGGATGGGTTCACCCACTCAGCATTTGATTTATTTCAAATCGCACTTGGGGGTAATCTTTGGTAATGAGCCTCTAATGGTGCGGTCATTCGTAGGCACTCTTCGTGGAGCCGCCTTCGATTGGTATCGCCGCCTCAAGCCAGGAAGCATAAACAGCTGGGACGACATGGAGACTAAGTTCCTCACAAATTTCTTCGACGACGACACCGAGATATCTATCGGATCGTTGCTCGATGAGAAGTAGAAAGACGGGGAGTTAGTCGACACCTTCGTCAAAAGGTTCCGGAACAAGGCGATGAATTGCCGGGATCCGATCACTGAGGAGTTCATCCTCCAGACCTGCCACAACAACCTTTCGCTGGACGTGTTGGAAGCAATGGGCACAGCACCATCCAAGACATGGAAGGATCTGAAAGTCCAAGGGAAGCAAGCTGAGCGATTCCTCAGAAGAAAGAAGGCGGAGAGAGGCCAACCGGCAACAAATCCTCCGAAACAGAATTTCAACCCGAAAGGAAAAGGTAAAGCTCATGCTAATACCGTTGATGCTAACCAAACCTTTTAATTGCAACCTCAGCAACAGCAACAACAACGAGCGCCACAACAGTCGCAGTCGCAATGGCAGCAACGGCCTCAGAAGCAGAAGTCTTCGGAGCCAAGGTTTCCCAAAGTCTATTCCTTCAAGGATGATGAAGTTCCCGGCATCTTCAAGTATTTGTTGGAGAATAACAAAATCCAGCTGCCAGCGATCGTGGATCAAGAGGGAGCCAGCAAAGTGACGGATCCAAAGTACTACGCATACCACAGAGCGGTCCATCACCCTACGAGGTCATGCTACCACCTCAAGGACAAAATCCAGGCGTTAATCGATGTAGGGGTCATAACCCGAAACCTGCAAAGAATGTGGGAGCAAACATGGTGTCAATCAGCTTCGAATCGGTGCCTACAACTTGGTTCGAGCCAAAACGCGTCACCAAAGTCGGGATGAAGACGGTGAATGATGATCCGCACGGACAACGCCAGAAGGGACTTGTGCCACACACAGCCCCAAACGGCAAAATTCTTTGCGTTCACCCCGACCTAATTGAAGATGAACAATGGGTCAGATCGTCATCCAAAAAGAAATCAAAAGGGAAAGGGAAGTCTTGCTGCGGAGTCTCTGCTATCCCCTGAGAAGATGACAAAAGAATCCTAGCTTTCCCGCTCTCCGAAGAAGAACAAGAAGTCTTTACAACCCGGAGTGGAAATGAGTATCATTTCAAATATCCATCTCCTGGTGATCAGTTAGCTGAGCAAGAAGTGGCAAAACGGGGACCGGCCAAGACTCTCACAGAGCTGGGGGTGATTATGGTTCCTAAACCGGCTGAAGATGCTCGACGACAGCCGACGGATCAGCAGAAGGAAAAGAGACCCCAAGAGGTGCAGAATCCGAAGCAGTCTCGTTTCAGTCGTCCGATTGGAAAAGATAAACCGGAGAGTTCGAAAACTCCACGCGTCTTCGACATCATGGCTCAGATAGCCAATATTCCAGCGCGGATAATTCTGTATGAGTTGCTGCGGTTGTCCAAGGAAACTAGAGAAGCCTTGCAAGAGGCCTTGGCCGATTCAGAAGCGTTCCTCACTCGGATCAAGCCAGCTCCTGAGGAATTGGAAATGTTAACTCAACAGTGCAATGTGGCAGCTAAGAATATTCCCTGCATCACTTTCACCAAAGAGGACATGCAAACAAAGAATTCAAACCACGATCAGCCCCTGTACTTCGTCGGGTACATTGGCTCCAGCGAAGTCAACCGAATCCAAGTCGATCCGGGTTCCGCTGTGAGTATTATACCACTTCGCCTAATGCATAGCCTTGGCATTCCAGTCAGCAAATTGGCATCTACAGGCACGGTCATTTACGGATTCAACACCAGCGGGTCAAGGCCTTTGGGAAAAATCCGGATAAAGTACCAAATGGGCGATTTGAAAACGGAGTTCACGTGCTACGTGATTGATGCTGAGACATCCTATAATTTACTATTGGGTCGGCCTTGGATCCATAGTAATGTTATAGTTCCCTCTACCTTACATCAGTGTCTGAAATATGTCGACACTGATGGAAGGGTTCGGACGGTGATCGCGGATAAGCAACCATTCAAAGGGTATGAGAATTACTTCACAGATTCTCTCCTTTATGGTAATGAATCCGATACTGAACCATCGGTCCAAGGCACGGACAGCGGAGAAGAAGCTGATTCCGAAGCCGGATTCGATTACAACGGCGGTTTTGTTTTAAATGACATTGTACCCTTTGTAATCAATCTTGACGATGAACAATCATCAGATGGCGGTTGTAACTGGCAACTTGCTGATATTGAAATAAATCATGATTTAGAGTACTCCTTGTCTCTTGATGATGCGATAAAGGTATTATATGATAATCCAGCTTTATGTATGCCGCTCCGATCGTCTTATGTAACGAAGAAACGCCTCCAGCATTCTTTCGGAACAACCCGGATTATTCCTACCAAAATAGGGGGACAAAAAGAAGTGATTTACGGTAAAGGAGAAAATCTTCCGTTGCCAGATCATTTCCTAAGAGAAGATGAAGACGATGACAAATCTGGTCTGCACTTATCTAAGTATAGTCCGGAAGCGCGCACGCTCATGGAAAAACAAGGATACGATTTCACACTCGGAGAAGGTTTATACTTCGATCGAGGTTCCCGTATCCCAGTCAAAGCAGCATATGTACCGAAAGGAAAACCAGATGACTATTACCGTCACAAGAGAGGCTTAGGCTATGTTTCATCGTCTGATGACGAATGTGGTTGGCAAATCATCGATCAAATTGCTAACAAAGCTAAGGATAGGTACTTGCCAGATTCTTCAGCTGAGGATTCCGACACAAGTTTGGGAGAAATGTTCAAGACCTTAATGTCGAACATGACGACGGCTGATCCATCTACGATGGAGGACGACGATCAAATGCCAATGTAGGAGGACCCATGGGTTCATCACCTAAACATGCAGTATGGTGATAGGTTCGAACAGAGAGAACCACCCACCGAAGACGAAGTAGTCCAAATTAATATGGGCGATGAGGCCAATCCAAAGCCCATATTCATCAGCGGTAGTCTTCCCCCAGATGAGAAGGAGGAATTAATTGCCCTTATCAGGGAATATATCGACGTCTTCGCTTGGAACTATGAAGACATGCCAGGGCTCGACCCTAATGTGGCAATGCACCGCCTCAACATCAAGCCGGATGCCAAACCTGTCAAACAACAGCAAAGACGGTTTCGTCCGCAGATTATGGAAGCCATCCGAGAGGAACAACATCCGGACTGGTTAGCCAACATCGTTCCCGTCATGAAGAAAAATGGCAAAATCAGGATTTGCATCGACTTCAGGAACCTGAATGAAGCATGTCCAAAAGACGATTTCCCTCTCCCAATCATGGATGTCATTATCGACAATACATACGGATTCGAGAGAATGTCCTTCATGGATGGCTTTTCGGGGTATAATCAAATTAAGATGCACCCGGATGACGAGAAACATACAGCATTCAGAACGCCCCTCGGTGTCTTCTGCTACACGGTGATGCCTTTCGGTCTAAAGAATGCAGGTGCCACATACCAACGAGCGATGACTAAGATTTTCCAGAAGCACCTCAGGAAAACGATTGAATGCTACGTTGATGATTTGGTGGTAAAAAGCCGCAATAAAGAAGATCACATCAAGGACTTGAGAACGATGTTTGATCTCATGCGGAGTCATCAGTTGAAGATGAATCCCACAAAATCCTTCCTCGGAATGTCCAGCAGAAAATTCCTTGGATTTGTCGTCACCACTAAAGGTATACACATCGACCCAGACAAGGTGAAGGCAATACATGAGTTGTAGCCCCCGAGAAATCTAAGAGAACTCAGAGGATTGCAAGGGCGTTTAGCTTACATCCGGAGGTTCATCTCAAATCTTTCTGGGAAGTACCAAACATTTTCTAAGCTAAACAAGAAGGGCGTGTCATTTATTTAGGACGATGCTTGCCAAAAAGCATTCGAAGATATCAAGACATATCTAATGAATCCCCCTGTTCTTGTTGCACCAAAATCAGGTAAACCGTTCTTGATTTACATCAAGGCGATGAACCATTCGATAAGTGCTTTATTAGCACAAGACGATGATAATGGTCACGAACAGACAGTCTATTACCTAAGTCGGACCTTGATAGGCGCCGAGTCTCGATACCCGATGATTGAGAAAGAATGTCTCGCATTGGTATTCGCAGTACAGAAGATGCGACATTACTTGGTTGGCCAGATGATTTACGTCATTGCTAATGTTAATCCGGTTCGGGTATTCATGACTCAACCGGGTTCGATGAATTGGCGGTTAGCAAAGTAGGCCCTTCTCTTGTCCCAGTATGATTTGCACTTCAAACAGCAGAAGTCGGTTAAAGGACAAGCGATTTGTGATCTTTTGGCGGTAAGTCCAACAACAGATACGGTTGAAGTATATGATGACTTGCCAGATGAAACCCACGAGGTTAACACCACATCACACCAACAAGTATGGCAATTGTACTTTGATGGTGCTTCGAGAGCAGTTAATAAGGCAATAACCCCTGGATGTTCTAGAGTCTCCTCCGGAGTTGGAGTTGTCTTAGTTTCCCCGGGAAAGCATGTTATGCCTCGAGCTTATTCACTGACGGATCCATGTTCCAATAACGTAGCCGAGTACAACGCGCTCCTCATTGGACTCAATTTCGCCAAAGAGCTGGGGGTCGAATATCTTGAAGCTTTTGGGGATTCTCAATTGATAGTCAACCAAGTTCGTGGAGAGTATGAAGTCAGGAACCCAGATCTGATTCCGTACCACCAGGAGGCCGTCAAAATAGCGGATTCTTTTGAGGAATTTTATATTGAATACATCCCTCGTCTCCAGAACGCTTATGCGGATGCACTGGCAGCACTAGCAGTATCACTCGCGCAACCGCCCGAAGCTGAACTGCTAGTCACAGTAAGATCACACCAACTCTGCATATCCATATACGATATGGATATCGAAGAGGAGGATGATAGAAACGTAAACGCCAAAGAGGTGAACTCAACCCAAATCAGGTCTGAGTCCCGAGATTGGTGCTTTCCCATTATTGATTACGTCCAGTATGGCATTTTGCCGAAGGATGTAAAAGAAAGAGAATCTATTCGCCAAAGAGCACCACGGTTCTTTTACAATACCGAGACCCGCACATTATACCGTCGAGGGTATGATGATTTGCTTTTCCGATGCCTTTCGAACGAAGAAGCAAAAGAAGTTCTTAAGGAAGCACACGAAGGAGAATGCAGCGCACATCAGCCCGGTCCTAAACTTTATGATCGAATCAGAAGAATGGGATATTTCTGGCCAACAATGGTACGTGATGCGATCGAGTACGCCCGAGAATGTCACGCCTGTCAAGTGCATGCGAATTATATGCACCAACCACCGGAGCGGTTACACACGTCGACCACGTCCTGGCCATTCGAGACATGGGGTATGGACAT
The DNA here is from genome assembly GCA_022839385.1 of Asparagus kiusianus. Classification (NCBI taxonomy): domain Eukaryota; kingdom Viridiplantae; phylum Streptophyta; class Magnoliopsida; order Asparagales; family Asparagaceae; genus Asparagus; species Asparagus kiusianus. The sequence goes on from BQKN01065428.1 coordinate 164,089, forward strand.
TGTCGGTCCTATTTTTCCCCCTTCAGTCAAAGGCGATCGGTTTATCCTCGCTATCACTGACTACTTTTCAAAGTGGGCTGAAGCCATTCCGCTTAAAGAAGTGAAGACGAACAATGTCATCAACTTCATCAAGCATCATGTCATATACCGACACGGCGTGCCGAGGCGGATCATTCATGACAACGGTCCGCAATTCATAAGCAACGCTTTCATCAGGTTCTGTGACAAATTCAAGATTCAAGATGTTTCGTCAACGGCTTATTATCCCGCTGCTAATGGATTAGCTGAGGCTTTTAACAAGACGATCATCAAGATCTTGCCAAAACTCGTGAAAACCAATAAGCGAGATTGGGACGATAAACTCGGCGAAGCGCTCTGGGCTTATCGCACCACCATACGCACGCCTACGGGAGCCACCCCATATTCGTTGGTGTACGGATGTGAAGCTGTGCTACCATTGGAGATTCAAATCCCCTCCCTCCGGATCGCTCTCGCAACGAAGATGACGACCGAAGAGCAACATCAGAAACGTCTCGAGGAACTTGAGAGGCTGGACGAAAAGCGCTTGGAAGCTCAACAACACATTAAGTTCTATCAGGCTAGAATGTCCAGGGCTTTTGACAAAAGGGTCCGTCAAAGAAGCTTCAAGGAAGGAGATCTGGTCCTCGCTGCTCGCCGACCAATAATCCTCAATTCCAAGAAGAAAGGTAAATTCGAACCCAAGTAGGAAGGACCGTTTGTAATAGACACAGTCTATTCAAACGGCGCTTATCGCTTAATTTCTCTAGAGGGTGTCAGGCAATTAATGCCAATAAATGGGAAGTTTTTGAAAAAGTACTATCCCTAGTACATTCAGAACAACTCATTTATCGGGAAGTTCCTCGAAGAATATTACATTCAATATTCTAAAGGATAACCCAAATTCATTTTAACCACCAAAATCCCTCACTGATCAATTCCAATTTACAGTGAGACCATCAAAATGTTCTTCTGGCCCTCTTGACTCTCTCCATGAACAAGAGGTCCACTTTCAGTTCGGAGTCCCCTTTCGATAAACGAAAGAACTCCCTTCCTTTTCTCTTTGGTTAAACCTTCTCATAGTCATAACCGAAGTTGAAATTTCAGTTCGATAAACGAAAAACTCATCTTCTGATCAGATAACCAATCCTATAAAAGGTAAGTTTATCTAGATCTTCCGGATTCTCGGAGTGGAGATCCCACTTCTAGTTTCCTTCTTGCACTGGAAATAGAATATAAAATTCTTCCTTTCCAGAATCAAGGAATAGAATATAAAATTCTTCCTTCCTTGCTCGGGGAATAGAATATAAAATTCTTCCTTTCCCACACCAACTCTTTTTCCAAAATTTATCAATTTAGGATTCATCCTAGGAAGTTTATCCCGAATCCTAAGCATAGGAAGTTTATCCCGAATCCTAAGCAGGGATAAGTCTGCGCCTAACACGCACTGCCGGTTTAGTCTTTTTCCGCAGAAAAAGACACCAGAGTTCAATTCTGGGGTATTTTATCCTGAAACCTAAGCAAGGATAAGTCCGCGCCTAACACGCGCCGCCGGTTAGTTCTTAACCGTTGAAAAGAACACTCGTCCACATATTCAACATTGTGGCAGGTTGTTATTAATAACACCGAAATCCATGCCTCACACGCATGGGGAAATTTATCCTGAATCCTAAGAAAGGATATGTCGACGCCTAACACGCGTCGCCGGTTTGGTCTTTATCCGTAGAAAAAGATACCAGAGCCTGACTCTGGGGACCTTTATCCAAAAGCCTAAGTAGGGATAAGCCAACGTCTAATACACGTTGCTGGGTAGCCTATTCCCATAACAATGGCGAAGTCTACATATTCGAAGTTGTAGCACGAAGTCTAAGGGAGTTCATTCCTTTAGCGCAACATCACATGCGGAACGGATTAAAACAATCCGCATGTAAGCCCGACTCAAACGGTAGTCGGTAAGAGCACATCAAATCCGTTAAAGGCTGAGGATTTGCTAAAAATCCTGAGTCAACGTCTCATACACGTTGCTGTTTAGTCTTTTCACAGGAGAAAGACGAAGTCTACGTATTCAATGTCGTAGCACTAAAAGAGTTAACTCTTTTAGCTTAACGTCACGTGCGGAACGGATTTAGACAATCCGCATGCTAGCCCAACTCAAACGGTAGTCGATAAAGGCTAATCAAATCCGTTGAAGGCTGGGGGTTAGCCAAAAATCCTGAAGCCAACACCTAACACGTGTCGCCGGGTAGCCTATTCCCGTAACAACGGTGAAGACTATGTATTCGACATCATAGCACAGAGTCTCAGAGAATTCAATCTCTGAGCGCAACGTTACATGCGAACGGATTTAAACAATCCGCATGCTAGCCCGACTCAAACGGTAGTCGGTAAAGGCTCTTCAAACCCGTTGATGGCTGAGGGTTTGCCAAAAATCCTATGAGTATTATGGTCAATCATTTCAAACGGAATGACGAATCATAATAAAAATAAAGATGAAAACCAGTTTCACTAAAGGAATCAAAAGTCAAAGTACTCAGCAAACAAAATCATACATCAAGCCCATAACCAAAAATCTGCTGACTGATCTTAGAAAGCTTCTCATCATAAGCTTGTCTAAGTTCAGCTCTGATGGACTCCTCGGTGGTGGCTGAAGTCCTCACAGCAATCTCCTCTGTCTCGGCTAGCTTCTGCTCCAAGGATCTCAACTCATCAGATAAGGCAGTGTGGGTTTGCTGATCCTGTGCTTTCGTCATCTGAAGAATATCCAAAGTCTCCTCTTTTTCACGGAGTGCTCTTCTGAGCTGGTCTATCTCGGTCGCACAGGAAGTAATAGAAAGATCGAGCTCGGCAAGCGAAGATGATCTAGTAGCAAGGCTGGTCTTAACTCGATCTACTCGGCCCCGCTGCATCTGAATCTCGAGCTCAGTAAGAATCCAAGTCTCGCGTGATGACTGTAAGCGGGTGTCCAGCTCGGCAGCAATAAATGAGGAGGCGCCTGCATCTCGGAGCTCACGAAACATCTGAAGCTCATGCTCTAGGCAATCAAGGTCATCAACTATAGCATGTGCCAAATCTGGATATCCTGCTTCCCTTATCAAATTAACTTTGGAATCAAGAAAAGGCTTGAATTGGCGAAGGAAGAGTCCACCGTGGAAGAGCTTGCCAATCATAGCATTCACGAAGGAGAAGAAGGAGCGAAGTTCTATGCAGAGAACGATCTTCTCAGGATCGTCGTCTGATAGCAACTCTTTCACAAGGACATGGAGCCGAGAAGAAAGCCCTACACAAAGAAGGAGAAATCCGTCAGAAAAAGACCTTGAGGAAGAAGAAATAACATTCTTAGTTGTTTAATTCATACCCTCTTGGGTCACTGGGGGTAGTGGAGATGCAACGGCTGCGGGTGTATCGACTGGTGTAGTTGGTCTCACAGCCGGCTCAACAGGATCATTCTCGACAAAAGCTCCTGTCAAATTCAAAACGGAATTCGTAGAGGCATCACATTATAGCTGCATTAGTCAAAATTGGCTAGTCCTATAATCAACTTAGAAGGAGGCACATACCTTCAAAGGAACCTTCCTCGGGATTTTTAGCGAATGTGGACTCAGAAAATATATCTCTAGGTAGCTGGTCATCAATCTGAGGGGAGCTATACATGAAGTGCAGCATAGGAGTGTCCGCAAACAGGCCTTCCTCATCAAAATCATCAATCGAGAAGTCTGATACAAGAGAATATAAGTACCAAAGAAGAATGAAGAGACTACAACCAATAGAAATGAGTTACCTTTCACGGGTGCATTAGCCTCTTTATTTCCAAAACCCACGTTCGCCTCCTGCAAGTTATCTGAAAGAGCAAGAAGTACAGAGACATTTAGAGGAAGTACAAATTCCTTTATGTGCCATCTAAAAGATACATTGTCAATGGTAGATGTACCTGGATTCACGGAATCAGGTCTTACATCGATATCCTCCCTAATGGCATCAACCCCTGTAGGCTTCTCTACATGGGGCAGTGGGTCAGGCTCACCAGGAGATACAAGAACGGGATCGGGACTCATCTCGCTCTCTCCACGATCTCCTATATAGAGATGGAAAAGCATGAATTAATGTTCTGAATAACCAAGAGAATGATTTACAGGGTAGATTTTACCTCCGTCACTAGCAGGATCATCGCCAGCCAAATCCATATCAGATGCTCGGGAAGCTGCACGCGGCTTGCGAGCTAATCTCTTCCGCCTAGCAGCAGGGACAATAATCGAAGGTCTCGCCTGGGAAGGAGGGCGGAACTCTTCTTCCTGGTCACCAGTGGTCCCTGAAACATCAAATCATTGTCAGCTTTAATAATTCTGGAAAACAAAAGAAAAAGATGAATGATTAACCTCGCTCGGAAAAGTCATCGTAATCTTCAGGATCTCCGCCTGAAGCCTCATCTGCAGAATGGAAGGTCCTCTTTCCCTCTTCATCAATCCGACGAGTCTTGTTCCGTGTCCTCTGTGACCAAGCGTTTTCCCAAATCCTACGGGAATCAACCTGAGAAGCTTCCTCGGCCTCTAGTTCTGCAATCGGCTTCACGGGGATAGTCTTATTAGCTGCTAACAACCACTTGCAGCTTAAGAAAGTGAGGTTCAACTGCAGATCAGCACTCGGGAGACTGAACTTAGCACCAGTACAGCCAGTCACGGTCCACAACCAAGCACGGAGACCATCCACCAAACCGCCGTGGGCCCGAAGCTGCTGACGAGGATTCTCGACGTAAAGCTGATCATAGCCAAACTGGCGAGCGAATCGGCAGGGTAGATATGGCTCTATGAAACACTGATCCCTCACCCAAAAAGTCAGATAACCTGGCCTAATGTTCACTAGCCAGTTAAAGCAGCCGATGTCCAAGTGAGTTCGATACTCTCTCGGCCTCTCCTCATCTACCAAACAATCACCGTATCGGCCGGAGAACTGCGGAAAGCAAGTGGAAAATGTCCAACACTTGTAGACCTGCAGCTGCTGTCTGATGTCAGAAAATCTGCGCCCCTCCCACTTGCTATTCTCAAGCAACTGTAGTAGGGGAACGGAGTGGTCTGTGGCGTTCGGTACCGACATCATATCCGAACGGTGAAGGACGAACCAGGCCATCAAATAAGTGTACGGGAGCTCCGTCTTAATGGTGGGAATCTGACCCGGCAAAACACTTTTCTTCCGTGTAAAGGCACCAGAAAGCTATCGAAGTCCTCGATGAATGTTGGCCACCATCACCGGAAGAAGTGAAAGTTCTTTCTTGTAGGCGAGCTGAACTGCTGGATAGAGCACTTCCAAGGGTAAGGCGTCGCCAGACTGATATAGAACCACGCACTTCTTCAACCAAATAGCGAGATAACCGGCGAGAAGAGTCATCGGTCGAATCGGTGCGGTTGCATGCCATAAGAATGATTTGAACTTGGTCCCTGCAGGAAAGCCACCCTCAGGACTACTAGTGGTATAAGAATGAGCATCAATCTTCTTCAGTAGACTGTTCACCCATGAGGGAGTAAGTGGGGCCAACTCACAAATAGCCTCGCCAGAATTACTCTCCAGATTCTTGAACAAATAATTGGCAAACTGCTTCAGACTCACGAATACCTTAGTCCTCTTTGCTAAAGGCTCAGACTGCACCAAAGCTATATGATAGTGACAAGTGAGGTCCCATAGAGTCTCATAGCGATCGGGCATACGATCCTTCAGCTGACTCAATTCATGGTTGGAGAGAAAGTATTCCTGATATAACATCTGTCCCATGGGCAAGCCAAAAATCCTGTGCATCTCGTGAAGAGCCAAGCCCAACTCCCCTTGTCGGGTCAGAAAAGTGTTCGAATCTGGATTATAAAGCTCGAACAAAGCACAGAAATGCCTCGCGCTGACAGGCAAGCCATACATGGTAGCACGAACGGCTGCATATAAACCACAGGCGTGCAACTCCTCACCCCATCGGCTCAAGACGTACGTCGTCATGCGAGTCCACCAAAACTTGTCCAAAGAATGGACCCAACCATAAATCCTGTGACGCGTCGCAGGCATCTCTCGTCCTAGAGCAGCGAGGCGATTCCTCAAAGTAGAAGCAATAGCAAGGAACTCATTACGTGGCGGTGCATCTAGCCCCAATACTCCAGGACGCAATCTGGTGACATGACTCCTGCTCGAGCCAGGAAATGCCTGATGAGTGATGTAGCCGCAGTGGACGCTCTCATGCTCCTCCGTCAAGCGCCACGACATCTCCCGTGTCACAGCCTGACACCTGAGCTCAGTCAATGAACGATGCCGAGGAATCTTCGGCAAATATATGAAGCCACTGCCAATTTTATGAAGCCACTGCTCGGCTTCAATAAACACGGCATCCGGGTCTTCGACAGAATCGCCAAATAAGAAATCGCTCTTCCGAAGAGGCTGAATAGAACTGGCGTCCTTCACGAAAGGTGCATCGGTAATCAACTGTCGAAGAGCTCGATGCCCACCTTCCTTCACCACTTGGGCAACCTCAGTCGACGTGCCTAAAACGAACTGAGGGGTAACTGGAATGGGGGAAAGATTGTCGGAAGTCGAATAGTACTCGCCACGACGCCCATATACTGCATGAGATGAGAATGATCCAGAAGGATATCCCACTGGAAATAAACAGTTAAACACCTGTTAGTCCCAATTATAAAAGGAAATTGAACTCATTTTACAAATGGGTAAAATAGAGTCATTGCCTTATAAAGGGTGAGACGATTTGGCCACATTGTGCAATCACAAGATAGGGTATATTGATAATATATCCCTGCCTTATAAAGCACAATGTAGCTTCAAATCGCCCCCTTTATTTCGAGATATGGTTTTGACCAAGCAAAACCTATCTTTAAAGCGTCGATCCTCACCAAGGAGAATCAAGGCTCTTCCCGATTGCCTCACCAAGGAGAACAACGTGGGGGTAAAAGGATCAATTTGCAAATTTTCAAGAAAAAGGGGGCTAATTTGTAAATTTCCAAATATTGCCAAAAATAGCTCACCAGCGTAAGAGGGAGGCGCGCCATCAGCCGACGCAGCAGGGGAGCGACCTCTCGGGGCACGGGACATGATGACCTACAAAATAACTCAAGGGGTTAAATTCAAAAAAATAATTTCAGCCCCTAATTTTTGCATAAAAACCCCTCAAAATTTCAATTTTTACCCCCTTAAGGATTAGCTCGGGGCGTCAAATCACACCCTCAACCCTTACATACAATCCCACGACTCCATACATTAGATCAAACATGAAATAGACCAAGATCATGGAGGATTTACCTGAAGAAAAGCTCGAGATCCAATAAAGATGAGATCTTTAAGGAAACTTGAAACACGCGCTCGAGGGGCCTGAAAGAAACTTTTTGTTTGGAGTTTTTGGGAGATTTCTCAGTCTATGATCCAAAGGAAAGCTAGATCTAAGACAGATCTGAGGTTTGGATGGAGAAAAGAGACCCGAGGGAAGGAAAATCAAGAGAAGGGGGAGAGAGGGGTGGCCAGCCCTAGAAAGAGAAAAAGAAAAGAAAAGAAAAAGAAAAAAGACCCCCCTTTTATATAGTGAACCAGCCTTGAACCAGACCGGACCAGGGTGAACCAGACCAGACCAGTCCAAATGAGTTCAAAAGAGGTTAAACCAGGCTGAACCAGACCAAACCAGACTGAACTAGACCAGGCCAGGATGAACCAGTCTGAACCAGTCTTGAACCAGTCCTGAACCAGTTTGAACCAGGTTGAACCAGTCTTGAACCAGGTTGAACCAGTTTGAACCAGAATTGAACCAGAATTCAAATTGAAGCTGAATTGAGCGTCAAAACAACTTCAAGTCGACCGAGGGTTCAATCCCTTGTTTATTTTGATCTCTCCCGCGCATTCGGAAGGATCGAAAGAATTTTCAAGCCAAATTACTGCCTTTTTGGGTCATTATCAGACCGGTTCAGATAATTATACCGGTTCAGCTCATTCAGATATGAGAAATACTCCAATAAGGTAGACGAGTATAAACTATTCCCCATTTTTGTTGAGAAGTTCCTGGAGAATATTTTTCTAAAAATATTCTTAAGGATAACTCAATAACACTACGCCAGACAACGCGTCGCAAATAAAGACTCCACGCCAACAATCGAGGGTCAGTTATATGTTGAACCAACAAGCACGAGCTAAAGATTGGAAAATCAGGAATCGACTTCAAGTTCAAAATTCCGACAACGGTCAGATAATAAATGTAGTACCGGAACCCTTACGGGCGTTCGACAAAGCATCGGACAGCCTGAAGGATTGAAGGAATACGGAGCAAAAAAGTCATTCCAAGGTCCCGTTACACCGACTGAGGGTAGGGGCAATCATATCCAAAGCATTCCAGACCCTTCTATAAAAGAACGAGGCTGAAATACTTTGGAGGGGGTATCTGTAGGCGTATAAAATTGCCTATAGGTCCCTTAGCATAGCTCGACACGGAGATTCGACAAATCAACGAACCATCGAGTGACGAGGTGACGTGGTTAACGAATTGCACGTGAGCAACGGAATGCATTCGTATGCGGAACCAATCCAACAGTTCGGGAAGTCAACGAGTCGTTCAACCGTAAAACGGATTCGAACTCAAACACCAAGGCGGATTTACTGCCAAATAAAGATCTGGACTATAAAATCAAGATCCGGATAAATCCGATACAGAACCGAAAGACGAGAAACGACGGAAAACACCCCAAAGGGGCTCGGCAAAAACCGAGCCACCTCAAGGTGGCTCGGCCAAAGCCGAGCCACCCTGAGGTGGCTCGGTGGCCGAGCCACCCCGGGGTGGCTCGGCCAAAGCCGAGCCACCTCAGGGTGGCTCGGCCCAGTGCCGAGCCACCCTGAGGTGGCCGCCCAGATCTGTGCCAAATGTACAGATCTGGTTGCCTATAAATAGGCGGGGTGATTCATCATTTTGGAGGACTTTTTTTGGAAGAACTTTTGGAGAGCCGAAACTCTGCCGGATTGAGAACTTGTGCTTGAGTTTTTCGAAGGCTTGAAGACTTGGACGTTCGGATCTGGTTCTTGGCGAGCACCCACATCATAAAAGGCAGGAGTTCGAGAGGATCAAATCTTCAGATCTACGTTGCTATACTCCGGATCAAAGCTTGGTCTTTGATCCCGAGATTTGAGCGATTGTTTCCTTGGTGAAATAATCCCTCCGGCTATTATTTCCTTGGTGAGATAATACCCGTGATATCACGTAGATCTGTTCGGATCTAGATCGTGCGGTGGTCAACGGATCAACCATCGGCGCAGGCAAACAACCCACGCAAGCGAGTGACCGGATAATAGGAGCTCGTGATTTGTTCGACAAATAAGGAAAGTTGTAATTTTTATTTCTTTGTTTTGATTTTCATTGTAACCGGATCTTATAAAAAGACCGGATCTTTTTGTAACGCAAAAAGTTGTTCTTTAAGAGTGCAATGGAATCGTCAATGAAGAAAGCATCAATTTTTCCCACGAACATTATTGTTTCATATTTCTTCTGTATTTTCTCTTTTGCCTATTTTGTACCTACTCTGGTTATTGATTCCACTAGACAGATATTTATTGTGATGGTGAAATGTGTTATTACACGATGTAGTACATGGCAAGTTTGACATTCTTGGTTTCACCTCGGACTGCAGCCTTGTTAAAACCAGGGGCGTCACATTATCATCTAAGCCAAATTAAAATTCAAGATAAGAACAACAATAACATAGTGATTTTAGAATTCATAAGTATAACCTATCAAACCACTCAAGATAAGCGTAGATTATACAATTCTTCTTCCACCAGTTAGTTATTCAGTTGATTATTCTATACATGATCATTTTAAGTGCAAGAGAATATTTTGCATAATATGAAGAAACTAAAGTAGTTTTATACAATTCTAAGATTCCTACAAGAATTAATTTCACATTTTAAGAAATAAAAGCAATAAATGAAATAAAAGAATAAGAACTAATTATATAGAAGAGAAATGAAAATAAGGAAATTTACACTATGAACAAGAAATAAATCAAACTAAATTGCAAAAGAAATGAAAATGCAAGAAAATAAATCTACTCTACAAATTAAAATGCAAAATAAAATAAAGACAAGAAAATAAATCTACTCTACAAGACATGAATGTAAATCTAAACTAATAAGCAATAAAAAGGAAATTACTAAAAAGAAATAAGAAATAAAAGAGAAAAAGCGTTCATCTGTTCTAATGAATGGGTGTTTCCTAGGAGAGGACATTCCTCTGAAACGTGGGTAGGAGACAGACAGTTATGACAACCTGGGATAGAAACATGATTGATTTGAGCTGGAGCTGGTTCCTTAATTTCTAAGGCTTATAACCTCCATAGAATTGTCACCATCTTTGCTTCAGAAGCAATGTTCGACTGTAAGGAAAGACCACTAGACTTAGGTTAGGAAACTGATGCAACTCTATCATCACAGTTTTCCCACTGCATGGTTTTCTCGGACAGACTTTCTAGAAATTTCCAAGCTTCGTCAGCATTCTTTTTCATGAAATTCCTTTGGCACATGGATTCTAAGGAATTCTTTGAAGAATAGTCCAATCCTTCATAGATTATTTGGCATAATCGCCATTTCTCTAGACCGTGGTGAGGACATTGGATGAGAAGATCCTTAAATCTATCAAAGTACATCCAGTATAGCTCCCCTTGGGACAAATTTACAGTTTTGAATGATGTTTCTCATCTTTACCGTTATATGAATTTGGAAAAATTTCTTGAGAAAAATGGTGATAAATTCATCCTATGTTGAGATGAAATTTATGGGTAAGCTATACAATCATTTTTTTTGCCTTGTCCTTGAGAGAAAATGGAATAAATATGAGTTTAATCACAACTTTAGTTAATTCTCTCATTTTAATCATAATACACACTTCCTAAAATTCAGAGATAAAAATATAAGCATCTTCAGTTTTATTTCCTAGAAATTTTGGAAGCATGTTTATGTAGTACGGTCGAAGCTTAAAATTAGTTTCCATTTGCTTCACGGAGCCTAATGCAAGAAGAGATTGTATTCCTAGTGGGATAACACATATCTTGGAGAACGGGTTGATTAGCCAATTTTTCAATTGGTTCAACACGAATTAAGCGATTAGTATTATCCCTAAGCCATGCTCTCATACACCAAAACAATTATTTTAAAAGAAATATAAGAGTTAGAGTTTTTTTATTAATAAAAGATTATAAGATAAAAATGAGAAAAAGGAAAACCTAACTAAAACAATCAAAACAATCACTTTTGTCAATCACCCTAAATTCTAGGGTTAAGCTTAACTCAGCTTGACCAACTCCTAACCAAAAACTCCTTTAGTGAAAAGATCAAAGTTTACTCAGTTAGTTAGTCAGGTAAGGATAGTACTAGAGGAAGATCAAAGATCGATTAAGTACCTCATTCCTTGCGGAGCGCTTTACGCAATGCCTAAACCTTGCCTTAGACACCAACAGATTCAAGTAAACTTAAACCAGTTTACTTAAGGATTTCTTGTTACTTAATGAGCTCGAGTCATTAGGGGCCAATGTCTAATGAGTTATAAAGAGACTTGAGTTTGTGTAGTGAGGAATTAATGATTTGTGGGCTAAGAAAAGGGTGATGAAATCCCTTACCATATCTTGATTAGGAGGTGTTGCCCTTAAGAATATTTTAAGTGTGTGTCAAATCAAGATGCTCAAATCACTATGGTGAATTCCTACTAACTAAATGCAATGCAACCCTATGAATTAAAAGGGACTAGAAAAGGATGATAAAAAGAAAATATTATTTTTTAATTATGGCTAACAATCAAACAAATGTTAGAAGAGAGCTCTTGTTTGAGTTTATTATCTTGCTAGTATTTGTTCAAATGGAGGGTGAAAATTTTTATTATGGTTGACAAAAATAAAATCTTTTTTTAGATCCTAATTGTCTTTAATTGTGAAGCTAACTAAAAGGGTGGAATTAAAAATACTAGAAAGAAGAGTTACCAAAAGCAATTCTTCAAGTCCTTGATCTCAAATCCAATATTTTCAAGCTCCAAGCGGTTCCTTCACAAGAAAACTCTACATCCTCTCTCTGTGGACGTAGGCAATTTGCCGAACCACGTAAATCTCTGTGTTTGTGATTGGTTTGTGTTATTCTTTTGTGAATTGCACTTGTTGGTTGTTTCTCCTCTTATAGCTTAACGACTCGTTTTGTTTGTGCGCACGCTTCCACCAACTTGCAGTAATTAGTATCAGAGCCTAGGCTTTCAGACCTAGGGTTTATTTTGGGTGGAGGAAGATTTGTTGTTGGAGATCTAAGCTTCGGTGGATATAGGTTTGCGGAGTTGGCGTTGGAGATCTCGCCTTCCTCGTGTGGTTAGGTGATCGTGCTGGAATCATATCTAGGGTTCTGTTAGATAATTTCACAAATCTATCAAGTTCAAATCTTTCTTTATAATTTGGAGTTTGCAAGCAATGGGAGAAGAAGTTAGTAAAAGCAGCAAGGCGATGATGAGTACAGTTCAGGTTGCACTTCTTAATATGAACATCAGTGTTGTAAAGTATGATGACAAAATTAACTTTGGGTTGTGGATGAGTGATGCGCAGGATTCTTTGAATGCTCAAAACTTAGAAGAGACCATCATGGTCCACGAGATGCCACCGAAGTATGATGAGGCGATATGGGACAAAATGAATCGAAATGCTTGTGGGGTAATTAGATCTTGTTTGGAACAAGAGTTGAAGTACAATGTGATCGGCGTAACGTGTGCGATGAAGATGTGGGAGATTCTCAACAACAAGTATCTTTCATTTGCACTTGCTGCAAAGATTGTTCAGATTCCAGATGTCCAGGAGTACCTCACTTGCGGATCATTTGAACAATTACACAAAGTTGTTGTCGGACTTGTCGAACATGGATGAGAAGATATCAGATGAGTACAAGGTGATTATTTTGTTAGGCTCATTACCGGATGCGGATTTTGATACATTTGTGCTCACATTGTTGAATAGTAGATCTTCCATCACCTATAGTGAAGTGACTAATGCATTGACGAATTTTGATTTGAGGAGGAAGGATAAAAAATCTTCCAGAGCTAGCACTTTAGGAGAGGCCTTGTCGACGAGAGGTAGGAGTCCCTATCTGAGAGGTGGCAATAAAGGTAGATCAAGAGGCCACTAACAATTAGCGAAGAACCAGTGTGCTTTCTGCAAAGAACAAGGATATTGAAAGAGAGATTGCTCTAAGCTCAAAGAGAAGGAGAATAGCAAGAAGAAGGGCTTGATGGCCAGCGAGGTGAATGTTACTAAGAGTGGTAATGATTCAGATGATTCATTCTTTTCTCTATTGATTACTCTAGAGGTTAACCATGATGATGCATCAGATAAGATGCTGGATTCTGGTGCTACTTATCATGTAACTCCCCAACGAGATTGGTTTGCATCTTTCGAGAAGCTCGATGAGGGTGAGGTGGTCATGGGAATCGATCAGTCCTATGGCATTTGTGGGATAGATAAAGTAAGGATTCAGATTCATAATGGAATTATTCGTGAGTTGAATGAACTGAGATTTGTTCCTCAGCTAAAGAAGAATCTTATTTCCGTTGGAGCTATGGAGGTAAAAGGATTCAATGTAACTTTTGAGAGCATTGTAGCAAAAGTTACTAAAGGATCTTTGGTAGTGATAAAGGGAGTCCACAGTAAGAATCTATATTATCTAAAGGGTAGCACCAGGATTAGCCAAGTAGCTTCTACAATTTCAGAGGTGGACATGAGCAGACTTTGGCACTATAGATTGGGGCACACAGGTGAAAAGTCACTGCAGGTGCTGTGCAAGCAGGGGCTATTAAAGGGAGCCAAGAGTGGGAAAATTGAATTCTGTGAGTACTATGTTCTTAGAAAGAAGACTAAAGTGAAGTTTAGGACATCCATTCATAGGACGATAGGCATCTTGGACTATGTGCACATTGATGTTTAGCATCCCACCAAGGCGGCATCACTTGGTGGTCGATATTGGTTCGTCACATTTGTAGATGACTATTCTAGGTGCTAATGGTGAAGAAGAGAGAAGTCCTAGAGATATTTTTAGAGTGGAAGAGAAGATTGAAATTATAGATAGGGAGAAAGATCAAGACGTTGAGATCCGATAATTGCAGCAAGTACACTTCAGACCCTTTTCATTAGCTATGTCGAGAGGAGGGTATAGAGAGATACTTCACAGTTAGTCATACACCGTAGAAGAATGTGGTGACAGAGAGGTTGAATTTGTCTTTACTGGAGAAAGTCTGATGTTTGTTATCGCAGAGTGGTTTGGAGAAGATCTTTTGGGCTTAGACCCTTTCATATGCGAGCCACCTCATTAATAGGCTGCATTCATCTGTGATTGAGGGGAAAACCCCTTTGTAGATGTGGTCGGGAGACCCAACACATGACTATGATCAGCTTAAGGTATTTGAGTGCCCTGCATTTTATCATGTCAGAACTGATAAATTGGAACCTTGATCTAGGAAGGCCATATTTGTGGGGTTCAAGCATGGTGTGAAAGGATACAAGCTTTCATATCCATTTGAGAAAAAGATTGTGCTGAGTAGAGATGTCATATTCGATGAGGCTTCGCTATTGAAGCCTACCAGCTCTTATCAGGTGGAAAGCATCCCGACAGAGGAGACATCACAGGTGGTGGAGATTGATGTCCATAGAGTTCAGATTGGACCGTATCCATTAGAGTACCGACTGAGATAACGTTAGGTGAGCACGGTGATGATTTAGATTATACATGTATGACGAAGCAGGATCAGGAACCGACAACTCAGGTTCAAGATTTGATTGTAGTTCGGAGATCGAGGATTGACATACGGTTGTCAGTGAGGTATATGGACACAGTCGTTGCATATGTACTTTCGGTGAAGAATGTCGACTAGAAGGTTCCTACTACATTTAGAGAGGCTGAGCAGAGAGGCTAATTTTTGGTAGAAGGCTATGCAGGAGGAGATGGAGTCTCTTCACAGGAACGACACATGGGTGCTTGTTGAGCTTCCATAGGGGCGGAAGGCTATTAGTTGCAAATGAGTGTATACAAAGAAGGAGGGCATTCAGGGTACTCCTATGAGGTTTAAGGCTAGTTTGGTCGCGAAGGGTTATGCACAAGAACAAGGCGTTTACTAGAATGAAGTCTTTTCTTTGGTGGTGAAGCTCTTCGATTCGGATCTTGCTAGCTTTGGTGGCATAGTATGGTTTGGAATTAGATCAGTTGGATATGAAAACAGCTTTTCTTCATGGTGATCTTGATGAAAAAATTTATATGACTTAACGATTAGGGTTTCGAGCTGTCGAAAAGGATAAATTGGTGTGTAGATTGAAGAAATCGCTATACGGGTTGAAGAAATCTCTAAGACTTTGGTATAGGCAAGTTGATAGGTTCATGATCGGCTATTCGTACATTAGGAGATAGTTTGATCCTTGCATGTACTATCACAAGTTGCATGGAGGTGCGTACATTTACTTATTGCTTTATGTCAATGATATATTGGTTGCTTCTATTTCTAGATCCGCCATAGATTGATTGAAAATTCAATTTTCGAGTGAGATTGAGATGGAAGTGCATTTTAGGGATGGAGATTGGCAGAGACAGAGATAAGGGCAGAATTAGTTTGACACGGGTGGCTTATTTGAAGATGGTTTTACAACGATTCAATGTGAGCAAGGAGACGAAGCCAGTCAGTGTACATTTGGGAGCCTATTTGAAGCTTTCAGCTAAACTTTCACCAAAGAAAGTTAAAGATAGAGAGTTGATGTCGATGACTCCATATGAAAGCACAGTAGGAAGATTGATATATGCCATAGTTTGTACGAGGCCAGATTTTTCATAGGCAGTTAGAATGTTTTCATGATACATGCATGATCTGGGTCCGTATCATTGGGATGCCGTGAGGTTGATTTTGAGGTACTCTCAACGTGGTTTGGTGTTTGAGCAGGACACTAGTGGTGGCCAGCTATGTATTAGATACGTAGATTTGGACTATGCTGGTGATTTGGATAAGCGTCGGTCGACGACAGGATATGTGTTTACTTTGACTCGTACGCCGATGTGTTTGCAGTATATGGTGGCTATGTCAACGATGGAGGCAGAGTATATGGTGATTACAGAGGCTGTTAAGGAGGCGATTTGGCTTCAAAGACTTTTGGAGGATCTTGGTGTTTTGTAGCGATCCATCACTATTCATTGTGATAGCATGAGTGCTATCTATTTGGGGAAGAATCTGGTTTTACATGCGCGGATGAAGCACATTGACCTTGTTATCACTTCGTCCGGGATGTTCTAGAAGATGGGAATGTGGAGCTCGTGAAGGTCCACACAAGAGACAATCCAGCAGATATGCTCACAAAGGTGGTCCCGAGTAACAAGTTCGATCATTACAGACACTTGTTGTGTATTTGTTCTTGTTGAGGCCTTTCGAGGCTATTTGGATGAACTACGGGTAGCTTGATACCTTGAGAGAGGAGGTACGTAGGCAACCACAATGGTGCAACCGGATTTGGAGAGACGACACATTGGTACTCTTATTGGTGTTGGCTCAGTTCTGGGAACACTTCGCCAAGGTGGAGAATTATCGAATAACATGTTATTAGGCCAAACAGGATTCCTAGGCTGTTTTGGTTTTGGTTTTAGAATTATTAGTATTTCTAGTCTGTTTTTGTTTTGGTTTTAGAATTATTGGATTCATTTTTAGCTTTGGTTTTAGTGTTTCTATATATATAGAACATTTTAGAAGAGATTTGTAGAGAGAAAAAGAGGTTGTTTTGAGCACTTTGAGAGGGAGATTTCTAAGAGGTGAGTTGAGATCTTTTGGTGAGGTTCCTGATTTTTTGAGAGTTCTAACCCATTGTTTTTCTCCTCCATATAGTAAAAACTCCCCATCCTATCCTGTGGACATATGCAATTTGCCAAACCACGTAAATAATATTCGAAGGGAGCTCATGGCAGCAAAACCTAACGAAGAGGAACTCAGGAGGCAGATAACTGAAGAAGTCAAGAAGACTCGTGAGGAGAATATTACGAGATTGTAATCTAAGCTCAAGTCTCTTCGGCTGATGATCCCTAACATTTAAGTTTTGTATTACTTTTGGCTAAGGTATAATTTTGTATCATTTTATTTTTCAATTATCACCATCTTGTATCGAATTAACAATATTGAGTGAAAACGATGTGATTTTGGTTTTTCATCGCCTCTCTTATTGCATTCCAACCTAGAACAATGAAAAGTATTACAAATGCTATAAGTGTGATGTTAACTTTAGCATGAACTCGAAATTTTCTTTATTACTACTTAGAATAATTCCAGAAAATTTCAATCGTCAGAGGTGTAGTGTTAACTTGATGACATACAAAATAGGAAAATTAAACTTTTATTCCCGAAATACACTATGAATTGGCAACCCCCGGTTTGACTTAGCTGGAGTTTAGTGGGCTACATGTTTTATGAAAAGTATCTCTTAAGGAACTTTCCATTAATTGGCATCATGAGCCTATCTCCTTTCTGATCGATGAGGCGATAAGCTCCATTCGAATAGACTAATTCTACTACGAATGGTCCTTCCCATTTGGGATTAAACTTCCCTTTGGTTTTGTGTGTCATCACCATGTGTCGTCTGACAGCCAAGACCAAGTCGCCTTTCTTAAAAATCCGTTCCTTAACCTTTTTGTTGTAGGCTTTAGAAACCCGGGCTTGATACAACTCGATCTGTTGCTGAGCTTGAAGTCACTTGTCATCTTAGGCTTCAAGTTCCTGAAGGCGCAGTTGATGTTTCTCTTTCTCTACCATTCCTAGCTGAGGCTTCAAGAAACCCGGGACTCTTAGGGAAGAGATCTGAATTTCTAACGGTAGCACAGCTTCACAGCCGTATACCAAAGAGAATGACATCGCTCTTGTAGGGGTCCTTACCGTTGTGCGGTAGGCCCATAGACATTCTCCAAGCCTTTCGTCCCAATCACGTCGGCTCTTGAAAACAAACTTTTTGAAAAGCTTCATAATGGTCTTGTTAAAATCTTCTGCAAGGCTATTTGCTGGCAGATAATACACCGTAGATGCAACACTTTGGATCCTAAACTTGTCACAAAATCTCTAAAATCCAAAGCTGACAAATTGTGTCCCGTTATCGTGAACTATTCATCTTGGGACTCCAAAGTGGTAAATGACATGATGTTTGATGAATTTAACCACGTTTGAAGTCTTGACTTCTTTCAATGGGATTGCCTCTGTCCATTTGGAGAAGTAATCAGTTACGACCAAGATGAACCGGTGCCCTTTAGAAGTCAGAGGAGAAATTGGTCCCACAATATCCATTCCCCATATTTCGAACAGCCAAGACGCAGATGAGGGATGTAAGTTCCCTATTGTTTGATGGATGAAGTCAACATGAATTTGACATGCGTGACAACGTCTAGCGTAGTTAACTGCATCTGAAAACATTTTTAGCCAATAATAGCCAATTCGTCGGAGGTGATCTCCCCACTTAGCCCTAGGTTGATGAGCTCCGCACATCCCATCGTAAGCCTCCTTTAGGGTCTCTTTTGTTTCCTTTTGAGAAAGGCATCAAAGCAAAACCCCATCGTGTGATTTACGATATAGGGTTTGAGAAACTGCATCATAATTGAATCGGAAAGCCTTTCGTTTGATCACGGCCGCGTCCTTGGAATTGTCGGGAAAAATTCCGTACATGACATAGTCGATATATGAGAATTGCTAATCCCTGGGTTCAAGCTCTATTGTGGTTGCGCAAACTTCTTTTGTCATTTCCTTGTTTGAACGATCATCTGTAAGAAGCTTGGGGTAATATAACTCTCATCCCGTGATCGAGATTGTTGTTTCAGCCATCGGGGGCAGCGCTAATAAAGTTTATAGTGAAGCTAAGGCATCTACATAAACATTCTGAGCCCGTGGAATATATTCAATGAAGAAACCCTCGAACTTCTTGGCTTGCTTTAGCGCTGCGATTTAGTACGGGATTAGATCCTTGTGGTACACTTCGTATTCTCCTTAGACTTGATTTACAATGAGTTAAGAGTCACCGTAGGCTTTGAGATATCGAATATTGAGCTCTTCGGCCAATTGCATTCCTAATAGCAGAGCATTGTACTCAGCCACATTGTTGGTATAGGGTTCGATCAGGGAAAATCCTCTTGGATCACATGACCGTTTGGGGGAACGAGTACAACCCCTACTCCCGTAGTAATTACTCCATAGGGATTTGCCCTGGACGCATTGTCAAAGAATAACTTCTAAACTTGCATAACTTCTTGAGTTACGAAAGCTTCGGTAACTTCATCGGGCAATTCTTCATACAGCTTAGACGCCCCTAGCACCGGATGATCGGCTAGGAAGTCGGCCAAAGCTTGGCCTTTGACAGCCTTTTGGGGCATAAATTGTATGTCATATTGTGATAGGAGGATTGCTCATTTCGCTAATTAGCAATTCAGAGATGATGGTTTTCTCATCGGGACTCTCAAAGGATTTACTATAGAGATAACATGAATTGTTTGTCCAATTAGGTAATGTCGCATCTTTTGAACTACGAATACCAAAGTGAGACATTCTTTTTTGACCGGATTATACCGGTGTTTAGCTCCCATCATGGTCCTACTTAAGTAGTAGATGGCTTACTCCTGTCCTTGGTCGTTGTTCTAGGCTAATAGAGCTCCCAGTGAATGATCCATAGCTCTCACGTACAGCAGGAATGGTTTTCCTGATATCGGGGCTACAAGAACCGACGGTTGAGTGAGGTATCTCTTAATCTCCTTAAATACTCTTTGACAGTCTCTATCCCAAACAAAGGATACTCCCTTCTTCATGAGCATGGAAAAAGGTTAGTAGCGTCCTAAGAGATTGGAGATGAATCTTCGAATGTAGGCCAATCTACCTTGCAAGCCTCTTAGTTCTTTAAGGTTTTTGGGAGGCGGCATGTCTTGGATGGCACATACTTTTTCTGGATTGTGAGAAATTCCCTTGGATGTAACTATAAATCCCAGAAATTTTCCGTTCGATACCCCAAGAAATGATTTTGTCGGGTTCATCTTCAGCTGATGTGTTCACATGATGTCGAACATCGTCTTCAAGTCTGCGAGATGATCATCTTTGTGTTGACTTTTTACTGCTATATCGTCAATGCAACATTCAATCTTCTTACGTAGGTGCTCGTGAAAGATCGCCTTCATTGCACGTTGATAGGTTACACCTACATTTTTCAACCCGAAGGGCATCACTGTATAGTAATATACCCCAATGGTGTTCTGAAAGCAGTATGTTTTTCGTCTTCAGGATACATCTTGATCTAATTATACCCAGAGAATCCATTCATGAAGGACATCCTCTCATATCCACAAGTATTATCGATTAGGACATCCGTGATGGGAAGTGGAAACTCGTCTTTCGAACAAGCTACGTTAAGATCACGAAAGTCTATGCATATCCGGACCTTACCGTTCTTCTTAGGAACTGGAACAATGTTGACTACCCAGTCAGGGTGTTGTTCCTCTCTAACAAAGCCTGAGTCTATAAGTTTTCTAACTTCTGACTTAATTGCTTCCATGATCTCTGGGCGAAACCTGCATTGTTGTAGTTTAACGATTTTTGCGTCCGGATCTAGGTTGAGATGATGCATGGCAACTTTTAGGTCAAGGCCAGGCATATCTTCATAATTCCAGGCGAAGACATCTATATATTCTTGGATAAGAGATATAAGGTCATTTTTCTCGAATGGAGATAGACTTTCACTTATAAAGTTTGGTCTAGGGTCGGATTCATCTCCCATGTTGACCTGGTTCACCTTATCTTCAGTGGGTGGTTCGCGCTGTTCGAAACACATATCCCATAAAATATTGAGGCTCTTGATCAAAGGATCATTAGTTGATTCGATCAACTCTTTGTTACCCTATGCGTCTTCATCTGGTTGATTGGTCGAAACCATTTTCGCTGTCAGCCTTTAAAAAAAAGGCCCGACACTGATATCGGATTCCCATGCAGATGTTCCGGATGAATGGTCTTGATGTAGACAACCACACATTTCATTTTCTGAAGGAGAAGGGGTTGTGACATAACCCACACCTCTTCTAGTTTTTTGATAATAGTCGGCAGGTTTTCCTTCTGGGGTCAGAGACATTCGAATTGGCGTTCGTCTTCCTTTCCCGAAATTTAAACCCTTTTTCTTATTAATGTTATAACACATTCGTTTTGTAACTTTCTAATTTTTTTCCTTTCATTGATAGGATACCGTTACCGATACCAATCCAATTGCATCTCATATAATCTTCTAGTATGAGAATTTAAACTTAGCTAATTCTCATATTGTGATCTAGTAAACTAAGTCATAGCATGCATACAAATTTAGCATGTAAACCTAAGTTAACCATGCATTAAACCTTGATTAGAGATAACTAAATTATTAAATACCTAATTTGAACATTCTAATTAACATAATTGTTTAATTTTGGTCAGCCATGTTAGTGGGAGTATTTTACATTTTAAATCCTCATCTTTAGCCAAATTGAAGATTTCTCTTCACATGGGCTTATATATATGTGCCCTCCACCTCTCATTTTCCATTCTAAAGAAAAAAAGGAAAACTCTCCAAACCCTCATCCCTCTCCTCTGGCCAACCAAACCTCAGCCCCTCTCCTCTTGTAAAAAAAAAAGAAGAAAAATAAATAGATTCCATAAGCTCCAAACATTGAAGAAGAAGGAGAGGAGAAAGGAGTTAGTTGAGGATTTTGGAGGAGGAAGTGAAGCAAGTCTAAATACTAGGTATAATTCTCTTTTGCATGTTGTTATTAAGGACATTAGACTAAGATTATAAGATTTAATTTGGTTTTAGTCTTGCATGTAACATTTTAGGGCTTGCATGTCAATGTTATCTTTAAACAGAAATTTCGTGCAGAAATTTCCAGCAAGATACACTACCAGTAAACAGATCATAACTTTCTTTGTATATATCCAAATGAAAAAAATTCTTTCTGTTCTAGAAAATACACTTTCGTGGATTTCATTTGAGACTCTTTTTGTTTAATTATATAATCATTTACTAGTTTTAAAGTATGGTTTAACTCAGTGCATGTGTCTGAAACTGTCTGTCTGAGTTATGTCCTTTGTAAAGAGTATATATCTCAACATATACCATGCATGCATGAAATTCTTTCTATTCATAAAGCTAGACTCAATTGTCTTTCTGTTGATGTGAGTTTTAATTAATTTGAGTAACATTTTTTAAGTCTAAACCTACTTCTAATAGCTAGTATATGTACTGGCAATTCCATTCTACCCCCTTGTGTTGTTTTGTATGTAACATGCTTTATAAAATTGAAATTTTCATGAAACTAATTGGACATGGAATCTAACCCATCATATCACTTATATACCAAATATGAGCTCATTTTTATAGTGTTAAGTATGCAAAATGAATTATTCATTTCAGATAGTAATCTATATTTTTCTGCTGTAGTTTTGATATGTGTAGTTTGTTGAGAGTATAACTCTTACTATACACCATGCATTGATGTAAAAGTTTTATATTCTGAAATTTGAAATTAGACTCATAATGGAGTCATTTGGGACTAGTTTCATGTATTTTGGACATCAATTGTTATACCATCTATTCACCTAAATTTGCTGCATGTACACTACTTGTGTTGCTGTGCATATTAGAGATATTAGATGCAATCAACTAGGGTGTAGCTTATAACATGATATAAGTTTTAAGTTGAAGTTTTAAAAGATATAGTGTCTAGAATCTCATGTGGGTATACATGTATATATAGGACAGAGAATCTTGGATTTATTTGTTGGCCGAGAGGATCCATTCATAATCGGTAGGTAACCTTTTATTGTTTCCTCTCAAGTCTTTGAGAGTTCGATTGATTACTTTCTTGAAGTTCCTACGAGTTAGTTTCCCATGCTAATTGTATATCTTATCACTTTCATAATATTCCTATTTGATTCACCTCATGCATGGGCTCCTTGTTGATTGGTTAATTATTGCTATCCTAATGTTGTTTATTTCAGTTTTATACCTTCGATATCCTTGAATGATTTCATTGCAACAATTCAAATTGATTCGATGGTTCAACTATTGATAATGATAGTATTCATCTCTTTGTTGATGATTGATTGTCTATATTCATGGATTATGCCCTGTGTGAAGTAAGCTTCACCGGTGGGTGGTAATGGTAAAGTGTCCTGGTGGGACAATGCCCTGTATGAGGACGCTCACCGGTGGGTGTAAAGGCATGCGCGGTTTATTGATTATCTCATGATTGGGGAGTTTAGAATCCTGAATATTAGACCTTGATTATTCATCTTTACATGTTATTTTACTTCGGTTAATGATTATGATATAAGAATGGCAACTTAATGTTGAGATCCCTTTGTTCAAGTTTGATATCTATGTCTATCATGTTCATTCGTTCCCTTGGATTATACCCGAGATTTTTATGGTTACCTATTGAGCCTTAGGCTCACCCCTATTGTTTCTGAATCCACTCGCAGGTCATACAACTGGCAAGGATAAGGGCATTGCAGACCCTGAATTTGAAGATTAGCTCCGGAGGAAAATCTTAGTAGGGGTTAATTTAATCTCACTTTTGTAGTACCTTTGACTTATAAAACGTGTATTAATGTTGTAGCCACTGCTATTATTGTAATATTTTGTATTACGCTTTAGTTCTTTTCTATTTTGGTATTCTGTGGACTTTGCTGTCAACCTCGTGATCTTGGGTATTCCATTTGCATCTCCACTGCTTTATTTTTTGCCCTTCAGTATATCTATGTTGTGATGTGCATAAAGTTTTAGCAGGTCGACCCTTCTTATTACAGATAGGTAATGCTCAAATTTTTATATACCTCCCAGAGGAGGGGCGTTACAGAGTGGTATCAGAGCACAGGTTGACACCTTAAGAGTCATACGTAAAATACCAAGGGGACTTAGGGATGATTCTAGTCGATGTCAAACACCAGTTATGGAGGGATTATCTTTCCATGACATTCTTGTGATATCTAGATTTCTATTAGGTTGGTTTTGTACCATTGGAGGCTAATAGATGACTTTTGGCAGGAATGGCAGATTTAGATTCGAATGATTATGAGATGGAAAGATCCATTAGCAGCGGTGAGGTGTGGTCAACACTTTCAGAGGATTGGGAGATCAGCTCTGAGGAGACTGACCCAGAGGAGATGTTTGGGGAGAGAGTGGATTATTCCCCGATTGGCCATCGCACCCGTGGGCGATTGGCGAAGAGGGACGAGGAGGAGGACCCGATAGAGGAGGACCCCGAGGAGGAGGACCCGATAGAGGAGGGCCCCGAGGAGGAGGACCCGATAGAGGAGGATCCCGAGGAGGAGG
Source organism: Asparagus kiusianus (assembly GCA_022839385.1). NCBI lineage: Eukaryota > Viridiplantae > Streptophyta > Magnoliopsida > Asparagales > Asparagaceae > Asparagus > Asparagus kiusianus. The sequence continues at coordinate 188,469 of BQKN01065428.1, forward strand.
ACCCTAAGGATCCTATGGACGATGAGGAGCCCATGGAGGGGGAGTTTGAGGTGGCACCAGAGCCTCTACTTGGTGAGATCCTAAAAGGAATTCCACTTGGTTGGGAGCTTGACTTAGATGAGGAGGATTGGGCATGGGAGGATGAGCCAATGGTGGAGGATCCGGCAGAGGACGATGAGCAGGAGGAGATCAGCCTCGACGGTAGTGAACCACAGCTGACTGAGGACTCTGATACGGAATCTACTTCTAGCAGCCCTTCCACCTCTTCCTAGAGGTTGACCCATTGGGTCACTAACCTTAGGAATCTTATTACTTTTGGCTAGTGTGGTGTATTTTGGGGCTGCATACTTTTCATCTATATATTAGATATGGATTATTGTACTTTTGTAGAACTCTTGTATGGATGAATAGGTGTATGTTAATATTATATCAATGAAAAGCTTTTGGAGAAATCTGTACTCTAAGTTGATTGTTGAAGTTCCTTATATATATTATGCAAGCAATGAAATATTTCTGAGTGAAGTACTATGAATAGTCTGTGGAATCTGAACTTTTGCTGCTACATTTTCATATAGATAATGGTGAGAACAAGAGCAAATCAGACCCAAAATGAGGAAGGACAACACCTGGAGAATATTGAAGAAGGATCTTCTATTCCTATCGGAATGAGAAGGAATGCTGACAAATGACCTGTTGATCAAGAAGAACCAATGCAAGACCCATTGGAACCATTGACAGAGATCCTCAAGCAGCATATCAATCCTAGAGGTAACCAACCAACACCTGCTATCTCAGCCCTGGAACAGTTTCGGAAGCTCACACCTTCATCTTTTTTGGGTACCACCGTCCCTTTGGTGGCGGAGGATTGGATTTTACAAATGGAGAAGATTTTTACAGTCTTAAATTGTGTAGAGGAGCAAAAGGTGTCATTCACTGCCTTCATGTTCAGAGGGGAAGCTGAACATTGGTGGAGGGCAACCTTAAGATTAGAAAGGGCTACCCAGAGACAGATTGATTAGGATACATTTGTGGAGCTTATGAATAAGAAATATATCCCGTAGAGTGTTAGGGATGGCTATCGAATTTCAAGGTTTGCAGCAAAATAACATGACGGTCCAAGAGTATGAGGCTAAGTTTACTCAACTATCAAGGTTTGCTCCACATCTGATTGCTGAAGAATCAGATAAGGCCAAGAAGTTTCAAAGGGGACTCAGGGGAAATATCAGAGGGAAACTAGTAGCCCTCAGGATCAGGAACTACGCAGAACTAGTGGAGACTGCGTTTGAAATTGAGAAAGACCAGCTGGAGTATCAGGAGATCCGTAATAAGAAGCAGAGTTTAGTTAAACGCCCACGAACAAAAGGAGGTTCCATAATTGATAAGTCAGCATCGAATCAGCTCAGGAGGTCAGCGATAACAAAATTTCCCTTTCATCGTGATCGAGCAAACCAGCCAAACAAGTCAGCAGCCTACCCTGGATGTGGCAATCATCACTCCGAATATTGCAGACTTCATCGTGGATGTTCGAGTGTGGTCAACCTGGGAACTTCAAGAGAGATTGTCAAACCTTGAGGACTCAAGCAATAGCAGAGCGAGCACCAAGAGGAGATCATGCAGCTCGAGCTAATGCCTCACAACAATCAAATGCTCCCCAGCGGAAGGCTCAGTCCAACCAGAGTGTGTAGCAGAACCCAAGGAACCAAGGAAGAGTTTTTGCTCTGACAAGGAAGGATGCACAAGCATCACCATCTGTGGTGGAAGGTACACTTCCCATATGTTCATTCACCGCTCATGCACTTTTCGACCCTGGATCTACACACTCTTTTGTATCACCTCACTTTGCTAGGAATTTTCCCAATTCACCGACACTATTAACTAGTGAGATAATTGTGTCCACACCTATGGGTGGTAGTCTCCTAGCAACATATGTTTATGAGAATTGTGGATTTTTAGTGAGTGATCATGTCATGAATGCAGGCCTTGTATGCCTAGACATGTCAGATCTTGATGTTATCCTAGGAATGGATTGGTTAGCATCTCATCATGTAACTGTAGACTGTTTGAGAAAACTGATAAAGTTTAAACCACAAGCGGAGGCGAGTTTTGTTTTCCAAGGGGAAAGTAGAAGACCACTCGCACACCTAATCTCATTTATGAAGGCTAATAAATTGTTGAGGCAAGGTTGTAGTGGATATTTAGCTTGTGTGATAAGTGACCAATTGAATGAGAAAAAGCTTTCAGATATACTTGTTGTAAGAGATTATCCGGATGTCTTTCTAGAAGATTTGCTAGGATTACCTCCAGATCGGGAGATAGAGTTTGCCATAGACTTGGTCCCAGGGACCACTCCTATATCTAAAGCCCCTTATAGATTAGCGCCAGTTGAGATGAAGGAACTAAAGGAACAACTTTAAGAGTTATTGGATAAAGGATTCATTAGACCCAGCGTGTCTCCATGGGGAGCACCGGTCTTATTTGTGAAAAAGAAAGATGGGAGTATGAGACTTTGTATAGATTACAGAGAGTTGAATAAGTTGACCATTAAGAATAAGTATCCACTCCTAAGGATAGATGATCTATTTGATCAGCTTCAAGGAGCTCAATATTTTTCCAAAATTGATTTAAGGTCAGGGTACCATCAGTTAAAGATTAAGCCTGAGGACGTAGCAAAAACAACATTCAGGACTCGCTACGGTCACTATAAATTTTTAGTTATGCCTTTTGGACTGACTAATGCGTCAGCCGCATTCATGGATCTGATGAACTGGATATTCAAACAATATTTGGATCAATTTGTGGTGGTTTTCATTGATGACATATTGATCTATTCTAAGAGTTACCAAGAACATGAAGAACATTTGAAGATTGTATTGAAAATCCTAAGAGAGCAACAACTATATGCAAAGTTTAAGAAGTGTGAATTCTGGCTAGAAAATGTGATGTTTTTAGGCCATGGGATCACTAGAGATGGGATATCCGTGGATCCATCGAAGGTTGAAGCTGTCGTGAACTGGCCGTGTTCCACCTTAGTGACTGAGATTCGTAGCTTTTTGGGACTAGCAGGATATTATAGATGATTTGTTAAAGACTATTCCTAATTAGCAGCCCCTTTAACTTATTTGACTCGTAAGAATGTCAACTATAATTGGAGTGAGAAATGCGAAGAGCATTTTCAGGAGTTAAAGAAACGGTTGGTAACCGCTCCCATCCTCACTATCCCTACGAGTTCAGATAAGTTTGTGATATATAGTGATGCATCTTCCAGAGGTTTAGGTTGTGTTCTAATGCAAAATGAGAAGGTAGTGGCTTATGCCTCTAGGCAATTGAGACCTCATGAGAAGAATTACCCCACTCATGATCTGGAATTGGCTGTTGTGATTTTTGCTCTGAAGATATGGAGACACTATCTATATGGGGGTATCGTGTGATATTTATACAGATCACAAGAGCCTAAAGTATATATTTACTCAGAAGGAGATTAACATGAGGCAAAGAAGGTGGTTGGAATTGCTGAAAGACTATGATGTAAATATTCTTCACTATCCAGGTAAAGCTAATGTAGTAGCAGATGCACTCAGTCAGAAGAATCATATTGCATCAGCTTGTTTGCTAACTAAACAAGCCGAGTTAAGTAAGGAGCTTGAGAGAATGGAGATTGAAGTTAAAAAGTATTCTTCTGGAATGAAGATTTTTAAGATAAGCCTACAACCTACTCTATTGGACCAAATCAAGGAGCGACAGAAGGAAGACAAGGAGCTAAGTGAGATAAGGAAGAAGGTGGAACAAGGAAAATATTCAGACTTTAAGATTCAAGATGGTGTTTTGAAGATGGGTAATCACCTTTGTGTACCCAATGATAGGGAGCTTAAGGATCAGATATTGTGAGAAGCTCACCAGACCCTATATGCTCTTCATTCGGGGAGCACCAAGATGTATCAGAACCTCTGACAAAACTTCTGGTGGAACCACATGAAGGAGGAGATAGCTAAATTTGTTACAACCTTTGCCCATCCCAGAATGGAAATGGGATCACAGCACCATGGATTTTGTTACTAGACTACCCCGATCAACAAAAGGAGAGGATGCCATATGGGTGGTAGTTGACCGCCTGACCAAGTCAGCGCACTTCATACCCTACAGGATGTCGTACACCATAGAAAAGTTAACCAGCTTATACATTGAAGAGATCATGAAGCTCCACGGGATTCCCATATTCATTGTATCAGATCGAGACCCCCGTTTCACCTCAAGATTTTGGAAGAGTCTACATCAAGCTTTGGGGACTAAACTGAAGTTCAGCACTTTAGCACATCTTCAAACTGATGGACAATCTGAGAGAACGATACAGACCCTGGAGGACATGCTGAGAGCTTGCACCTTAGATTTTGAAGGCAATTAGGCTACGCATTTGCCGCTAGTAGAGTTCGCCTACAATAATAGATTTCATTCTAGTATTAGCATGGCACCTTATGAAGCCCTATATGGGAGGCAATGCAGATCCCCTATCTGTTAGGAAGAGATCGGTGATCGTCGACTACTCGGACCAGACGTAATCCAGGAGACGACTGAGAAGATCCAAACTATTCGGCAACATATGCAGACGGCCCAAAGCAGGCAAAAGAGCTATGCAGATCATCGACGCAAGGACCTAGAATTCCAGGTTAGTGATCATGTATTTCTAAAGGCTACACCAATTAAAGGAATAACAAGAGGTGGCAAGAAATGCAAACTCCATCCGAGATACCTTGGGCCATTCGAAATTTTGGAGAAGATTGGACCTGTAGCCTACCGGCTAGCCTTGTCCCTAGAATTGGAGAAGATTCATAACGTGTTCCACGTATCAAACTAGAAAAAGTACGTACCAGACCCCGGACACATCATTTCTCACTAAGCCTTGCCCCTGCGGGAGGATCTATCTTATGAAGAACGACCGGTTCGAGTGCTAGGCTTTAAGGAGAAGCAGCTGAGAAACAAATCCATATTGATAGTTAAAGTTTTATGTAATAATCGAGGCGTTGAGGAGGCAACAAGGAACTAGAATCTGAGATGTGAAAAACATATCCACATTTATTTTGAGGGTACGAAAAAATTTCGGGGACGAAATTTCCTTAAGGGGGGAAGTATGTAACATTCTAATTTTTTTTCCTTTCATTGATCGGATACTGTTACCGATACCAATCCATAAATTAGTAGATTCTTTTCTTTATTGCATCTCATATAATCTTCTAGTATGAGAATTTAAACTTAGCTAATTCTCATATTGTGATCTAGTTATCTATGTCATAGCATGCATACAAATTTAGCATGTAAACCTAAGTTAACCATGCTTTAAACCTTGATTAGAGATAACTAAATTATTAAATACCTAATTTGAACACTCTAATTAATATAATTGTTTAATTTTAGTCAGCCATGTTAGTGGGAGTATTTTACATTTTAAACCCTCATCTTTAGCCGAATTGAAGATTTCTCTTCACATGGGCTTATATATATGTGCCCTCCACCTCTCATTTTTCCATTCTAAAGAAAAAAAAGAAAACTCTCCAAACCCTCATCCCTCTCCTCTGGCCAACCAAACCCCAACCTCTCTCCTCTTGTAAAAAAAAGTAGAAAAATAAATAGATTCCATAAGCTCCAAACATTGAAGCACAAGGAGAGGAGAAAGGAGTTAGTTGAGGATTTTGGAGGAGGAAGTGAAACAAGTCTCAATACTAGGTATAATTCTCTATTGTATGTTGTTATTAAGAACATTAGACTGATATTATAAGATTTAATTTGGTTTTAGTCTTGCATGTAACATTTTAGGGCTTGCATGTCAATGTTATCTTGAAACAGAAATTTCGTGCAGAAATTTTCAGCAAGATACACTACTAGTAAATAGATCATAACTTTGTTTGTATATATCCAAATGAATAAATTCTTCCTGTTATAGAAACTACACTTTCGTGGCTTTCATTTGATACTCTTTTTGTTTAATTATAAAATCATTTACTAGTTTGAAAGTATGGTCTAACTCAGTGCATGTGTCTGAAACTATCTATCTGAGTTATGTCCTTTGTAAATAGTATATATCTCAACATATACCATGCATGCAAGAAATTATTTCTATTCATAAAGATAGACTCAATTTCCTTTCTGTTGATGAGAGTTTTAATTAATTTGAGTAACATTTGTTAAGTCTAAACCTAATTCTAATAGCTAGTATATGTACTGGCAATTCTAGTCTACCCCCTTGTGTTTTTTTGGTATGTAACATGCTTTATAAAATTAAAATTTTGATGAAACTAATTGGACATGAATATAACCCATCATACCACTTATATACCAAATATGAGCTTATTTTTATAGTGTATAGTACCCAAAATGAATTATTCATTTCAGATAGTAATCTATATTTTTCTGCTGTAGTTTTGATATGTGTAGTTTGTTCAGAGCATAACTCTTACTATACACCATACATTGATGTAAAAGTTTTATATTCTGAATTAGACTCATAATGGAGTCATTTGGCACTAGTTTCATGCATTTTGGATATCAATTGTTATACCATCTATTCACCTAAATCTGCAGCATGTACAGTACTTGTGTTGCTGTGCATATTAGAGATATTAGATGCAATCATCTAGGGTGTAGCTTATACCATGATATAAGTTTTAAGTTAAAGTTTTAAAAGACATAGTGTCTAGAATCTCATGTGGCTATACATGTATATATAGGACAGAGAATCTTGGATTCATTCGTTGGTCGAGAGCATCCATGCATAATCGGTAGGTAACCTTTCATTGTTTCTTCTCAAGTCTTTGAGAGTTCGATTGATTACTTTCTTGAAGTTCCTACGAGTTAGTTTCCCATGCTAATTGTATATCTTATCACTTTCATAATATTCCTATTTGATTCACCTCATGCATGGGCTCATTGTTGATTTGTTAATCATTGCTATCCTAATGTTGTTTATTTCAGTTTTATACCTTCGATATCCTTGAATGATTTCATTGCAACAATTCGAATTGATTCGATGGTTCAACTATTAATAATGATAGTATTCCTCTCTTTGTTGATGATTGATTATCTATATTCATGGATTATGCCCTGTGTGAAGTAAGCTTCACCTGTGGGTGGTAATGGTAAAGTGTCCCGGTAGGACAATGCCCTGTGTGAGGACGCTCACCGGTGGGTGTATAAAGGCATGCGCGGTTTATTGATTATCCCATGATTGGGGAGTTTGGAATCCTGAATATTAAACCTTGATTATTCATCTTTATATGTTATTTCACTTCGATCAATGATTATGATATAAGAATGGCAACTTAATGTTGAGATCCCTTTGTTCAAGTTTGATATCTATGTCTATCATGTTCATTCGCTCCCTTGGATTGTACCCGAGATTTTTATGGTTACCTATTGGGCCTTACGCTCACCCCTATTGTTTCTGAATCCACTCGCAGGTCATATAACTGGCAAGGATAAGGGCATTGCAGACCCAGAATTTGAAGATTAGCTCTGGAGAAAAATCTTAGTAGGGGTTAATTTATGTTCACTTTTGTAGTACCTTTGACTTATAAAATATTTATTAATGTTGTAGCCAATGCTATTATTGTAATATTTTGTATTACCCTTTAGTTCTCTTCTATTTTGGTATTCTATGGACTCTGCTGTCAACCTCGTGATCTTGGGTATTGCATATGCATCTCCACTGCTTTATTTTTCGCCCTTCATTATGTCTATGTTGTGATGTGCATAAAGATTTAGCAGGTCGACCCTTCTTATTACAGATAGGTCATGCTCAAATTTTTATGTACCTCCCAGAGGAGGGGCGTTACACATTTCATTAAGTGAATGGAATTAGGTTCGTGGTAATGGAATTAAGAAACTCCATCATCTTCCTTTGAACTTATTCATTTGAGTACTTCGGGTTTGACTTTACTGAAGTGGATTGGCCTCTGCCCTTTCCTTTTGGACGAGACTTTAAAGAAAGCCTTTTGGGCATCTTTTACTTCTTCATCTAAAGCAAAGGAGGATTTGATTGGTAACGTGAGTGATGCCTCTACGCATAATGTGCGCCATACATTGGTACCTGCATCAGTATCATTCTCTATTTGTTCATTATTAGATGACTCATCAGACAAGTAGTCAAAATAAAATCTTCATTAATGCACCACTCGCCCTCACTCGGTACATTATTATTATTCTCATCCTGACCCATTACATTGAGGTTTAACTCCCATGGACAATCTTTTTCAGGATCTGGTTCGATGTCGGCTTCATTGCCGCTGTCCACATCTTCTTTCTCTCTAGATTCCAAGTATGTATAGAAGTTTTCTACCCCTCTGAAAGGGTATTTTTCTGCAATTAGAGTTCGAACTTCTTCCTCGTCATTAGCATACTTCATGACCTGATGTAGGGTAGACGGGACAATGCGGTTTACATGAATCCATGGTCGTCCTAATAATAAATTATAGGACGTGTCAGCATCTCTGGTATAACAGGTCACTTCGGACTTGAGTTCTCCGATTTAACACTTCAGCTTGATCTTTCCGAGGGGCCTAGTATTGTTGGCGTTGAAAACCGAAGATAGTGGTCTGGGTGGTGTTCAACCGGTACATGAGAATCCCTAAGACCCGCATGACCCTGTAAGGCATGATGCTGAGCGCTGAGCCCGGCCAACTTGAACACGGCTAATTTCTGAAGACCCAATGTACCCTGTATAGTGAAAAGGCCTGTCATGATTGTGTTTGACTTGTATATCTTCCTGCGTAAATGATATGCAGGGTAAACTTCTTGCTGCTTGTAGACATCGCAGGCAAGATTGGTTTTCAGAAGCTTCAGGAATCAGAGTGACTTGAGTAATAAAGCTCTCAGTGTTCTTCAATGCCTCAATCAGAGCTTTCTTGGTAGTTTTGGACAACTTCAGGAGCTCATACAGAGTAGTCCTGGCAGGTATGTTAGCCAGCTGCGTCATAACATTGAATTGGAAGGGAGTGCTCGACTCCCCGAGTTCCTGGAGAAGATTTCTGTTGAATCGGGTTTCCTTTTGTTTTCCCTTATCAACTAACTTCTTCGGGACAAAACCCCAAGCATCTTGGGGCTATTCCTTGCTTCTTAAGCGTTCTGATCATAGTCTTTCAAATAAGTTTTTCCTGACCGAGTGCCAGGGTTGCCTCCTGGGTATGCCGCCAGGACCATCCTCTCTTCCTCTGAGTCGGTGAGAGGTTTGAGATGATCATCATTCTCATTGGTGGAGGGGCTAATCATATTAGATGACTTAGCCTTGCCTCCCTTCTTTTTGGATGATGCATTCGTCCACTGTTGGTCTTCAACCAAGTCGGGATGGACCTACATAATCTCCCCTTTTGGGGTAGTGAGTGGTACTAACCCCTTATTTTTCTGACTGTGTAAGTCAGTGTTTTTCAGGCGCATCTCCCCTTTATGGATCGGGACAACACCATCCATAGTTACCACCGGAGGGAAGTCACCGAACTGGACCACCATCAGATTAGTGGATACGATCTTCAGCTCGGGCTTTAAGGTGAGCACATTAGCATTCATTAGATTTTGCAGGATGTCTTTGAAGACATAACATTTTCTGGTAGGATGCCCCAGGAACCTATGATAGTGGCAGTAATTAGGGCCATCCACCTTTCCTGCCTTTTCTAGTTTCCTGATCTCGGGAAGCCGTAGCTTATTGTTCTTTCGAAGTAGTTGGAATAGGATGTCCACATGCTCTTCCTTGAATGAATAATTCTTGGGCACTCTTTGTTGATTCGGTGCCTTGCCTTGCTTAGCAGGTGGTGGTGCCCGCATGCTAGCGTCAGCAGCCAGAGTCTCCTTTCCGTTCAATCGAGGAGCATTGTGTTGGTTGTGCTGTTGTTGTGGCTTTGGTTGGGGAATTTCTTCAGCCTTGGCCCGAGCAATGATTTCTTCGGCTTGTTCTCCTTGTGAAACCAATTGTCTTCAGGAGCAACATTTTGCTACCCCTATCTGAGTAAGGAGCTGGGTCTGCAAGTTGTGCCTGCAAGTTTCGACCAAAGTTGATTGAGTCATACCTGATGGGCATCGCAGTGCCATGCCGCTGAATCTCTCAACATAGGCCTTGATAGACTCTCCTTTCCTCTGCTTAGTGGCGAGAAGAGTCATGATTACGACTTCCATGTCATCCTCGAAGAGCCTGGCTAAGAAAAACCTTTTCAGATCTACCCATTTCTGAATAGATCCAGTAGGCAGTTTCATAAACCACACGAAAACGACACCCTTGAGAGTGTTGATGAACAGTCGAGTTAAAATGGTGTCGTTCGCTACCACGTCCCTAGTCTATGACTTAAAATAGTAGATGTACTAGTTTAGCGATCATGTGCCATCAAACGGTTTTAAGATTGGGGCCTTAAACTTTAGTGGGTAGGGAGCTGTGTCCTATTTAGCAGGATAAGACCGTACCACTCCTTCTTCGTGGACCTCGCTTCTGTTGAAGATTTCATTGAGGTGAGCTTCTAGTTCATCCACCTTAGAGGACTGAGGATGTAGTTCTTTTTCATCTCCTCCTCATTTTCAGAAGAAGATTCTATGTTCTGAGCCTCGTGGTCCGAATGCTCAGGCGCTTTCTGCTTTCCCTTGGAGATTATCCTCCGAGAAGACTCCGGTCTTTGGCCTTCTTCAGCAAGGAGCTGGGCCAACATATCCTTCATTTGGAGAAGTATCTCATGTTGTGCCTGGAGCATGATGTGGTGTTCGTCAACTCTCTTGGCTAAGTCTTCGGGGTTTCCAGTCATGTAAACGGAAGCCTCTCGTGCCATTACGGAGTTTGAAGATTGAGATTCGGCAATTGTCGAATGTTCATCATCAGAAATGATCCCCTTAGCCAACCTTTGATAGTTAACCGAGCGGATGGTTCTTGTCCGAGTCTGAGTGTGCCGATATACTCCTTCGAACTCGTCACAAATTTCCCGAACAGTCGAGGAATGACTTCTTTGCGACTCATCACAACCGGGATGCGAGGCTTTTCCTCTACCGATCACGTTGATAGTGACCTCGGGATATTTAGTTTCAGAGACCTTCTTTTTGTGACGACGTTGTCGTTTGGTAGGTCTAACGACATTTGTTAGTCTGTTGAACACAGATTGTCGAGGTTCAGGTGTACAGCAGTGGTATTCTGAAAGAACTGCGGAAATAAGCCTCTCAAATTCGTAGGAATGAGCTACCTGATGTGTAGGTCTCCCTCTTCACAGCAGCTCACGCAAGTCAGAGACTTGAGAAGATTCTCGTGAGGACGGAGATGGAACCCCTTACCCCTGAGTGGGTAGAACTGATTCTTGTTGGGCATGAACTTTGAATCCATGTCGACTCTCTTGAACTTGGCGGACCACGTCGTGTTCTTGAGAAGAAATGTGAGGGTCGCGTTTAGATTTATAAACAATAGGTCGAGGCCTATGTTTAGCTAATGAAATAGACCCCTGAGAGTCATGTTTTGATTGAACGTACACCTGTGGTGTGCGTTTGGTTGATGAAATAGACCTCTGATGGTCATGTTTTGATTGAACGTACGCCTGTGATGTGCGTTTGGTTGATAAAATAGACCCCTGAGGGTCATGTTTTGATTGAACGCACACCTGTGTTGTGCATTTGGTTGATGAAACAGACCCCTGAGGGTCATGTTTTGAATTAACGTATGCCTGTGGTGTGCGTTTGGTTAATTGAACGTGCCTTTAGAGGTCACGTTTTGATTTTGAGACGCACCCTTGAGGTGTGCGTCCAGATTGAACAACGCATCACCGAGGGTCGTGTTTAAGTTGGATTACACGAGGCTCATAATCGGGTTCATTGCCGCAAAGTGTACATTCTGGAGCAGAAGCGCATGGTTCGGGCATAAGCTCAAAAACGCAATATTCGCGTTGGGCAAGAGATCGGCTTTCTCGAAGATGTGCTCGTCGTATGGATCTTCTCTTTCGTCGAGAGGCATTTTTCTTAGCTTGCTTCAACGCCTTGGCTGCAATGTCGTCGGCGTTGACCGAACTTTCCTCCATCACAGGTCTCTTATGACCTATTACATGCCATGTTGGTGCGGGTGTGGAGTCTTCAACACATTGAGTGAGTTTAAGGTCTTGGCCAAAGGAGAGGGCTTTCTTTAGCATCTTAGCAGTAGTTAAGACCTCCTTCAATATCTTGCGGGTATTGTGCCTAGCATTAGGGCTAAGTGATCTAGAGGAGAGGGCTTCCTCGTACATGGCTTGGTCGAACTCTACGATGAGAGTCTCAACAATAGTTCCAGTGAGATGGACGTCGGATTGTGCCACCACGTCCTCGTCAGAGAAGTTTGTCCCCAGCAGAGTCGCCAACTTTTGTTTGTGGAAAAATTTGTAGTAAAAAGAAATGAAAGAAAAATTTGATTTATATTCTCTCGATCTCAATTACAATTGGATTTCGATTACAAAAGGGAGGAGAATGTTCTGGATTCTTCCCTTTGTTTAAATCTTGGTTCTTCACAGTGGCGATGGAGTGCCTCCTTTGAATGTTTGCGTCGAATTTGCTCTCCGTTGACGATCTGAACGTCTTTGTCTCGTGGGATTAATTGACTTATGTGATAAGTCTGATTGAGAACTCTTAATGAGTTTAAGAACTCTGAGTGAGTTGAAAACTCTGAAAAAGAGTTGTTGAAACTAAATAATCTGTTAGTGGCCAAGTGGATTTGTTTATTGCTGAAGGATCCTTCGAGACTTGATCTCATAGCTACCAAGAACTCTCTTGTGCTGATTTCGTAGATGATTTGATCTTCAATATCTGGCCGAAATCTCCAATCTCCAAAGAATTCGCTCTTGATCTTGAGAAATCCAACCCTTTTACTTAGTTGAGTAATGCCGTTATTTATAGGGGGATAAGGGGTGTAACCAACCCCTAAATCCGCTCCTAAGCGTACAAAAATCCCTCAAAACGTAGGACAAATGGTTTTGAGGCCGTTCAGCTTGTGTTTGAACAAGTCAAACGCCTAAATTGGCGTTCTGGGCCTTAACTCTGCATCTTAGACTTTAGACGCAGAGTTGAGTGTCTGCTGGAAATTAAAAATGCACGGGGCATTTGCAGAGTTGGGTGTCTGCTGAAGAACGCACATGGCGCTTGTGTTTTGATTTGAGAAGCGCATAGGTAGACTCTGCGTTTAGAAGTGGTTGTTGACTTATAACCTCTTCTATTACAGCGTTGTGAAGACTATTGCTTGTTGATCCTTGCTTTAGCTGTTGTAGGGTGTGAAAGTCGTCAGATTGTAACTCTCACGATTGATTGTGAATGATACTGAATAGAGTTTTTATCAGTTGTTGGAAGGGTCGTTGAATTGTAACTCCTCTTGATCTATGTGAAAAGTCCTCTATTTGTAGCTTTCATTTGTTGACACGAAAGTCATCTGATCGTAACCTTCTTAGTCAAGATTGTTGATTGAGATTTGACAAGGATTAGCTATCTATTGTGATTTTAGACAACCTATAGTGAGCAAGCATAGATATAGAACATGCTAAACACAACTCACATTCAAAAGATACCAAGTGAACATTTACATATGTATTATCAAGACAAATTGTTACAAGGATCTTAAACAAAAATAAAAAAATATTCCAAAGTGAAAACCAAATATTCAATAATTAAAAAAATACAAATGTTTGATCAATATATCAAAAGTTCACAAATCATTAAACATAAATCATGATTGATTGAGAGCATACGTAGATATATTACTGTGAAAAATTTGTCTCAATACCCAAACATATATAGATTTATGAAATCAAAAGACTGGAAAAACATGAGAATCATGAAAGATGTTTTCAAATAAAAATAAATCATGAGAACCATAAAAAATCATGACAATAATGAAAGTCCAAATAAAAATCAAATCAATCAAATAAATCATAAATAAATCAATCAAAATCACATATGTAATTACTAATCATGATCAAAAGATATTATGAATCATGATCTAAACCTTAATAACAATGAAACATGCTTGATCTACAAATCATCATTTTTGATGAACAAGTGATCAAGTAAATAATAATATCAAAATATTTATATGTTTTATCCACAAAGATCAAAAAGAGTATGCTTAGGATAAAACAAATGAAATTAATATTTGACATATCCAACAAATAAAATAAGAGCGGCAACAATATCAAGCTCTCGGAGCTTGTTTTAACTCATATAAACTTTTAGCACCCGGTAAACATGATTTAGAAATAAATCACCAATAGATCCGGGGGGGGGGGGGGGGGGGGGTTGCTCAAACAAACCTCTCATCAAAATCAAAATCAATAAAAATGGAAACAAAGGTATTGACTTAAATTTTTGTTTTAAATTTTAAAAATTTCAAAACACGTTTTTCAAAAATTAGAAATAAAAATGAAAATATTAAAATGTGTTTTGAAATCAAATATGCTTATGTACCCAATTATTCTTAGTACCGAAGAGTTTAGGGACATGACCCCTATCAGTAAAGCTCAATGCCGTGGGTTATGATCTCATTTAGACGTATTTAGTGCACCAGTATGGTCAAATGACACTTCTAATTGTAATAAGTGCAATGGAACAGACACATTTGTTTATGATGACCATATAAGTGTGCACGGGAAACATTTGCAAATAAAGATGATCTTTTAAAATTATTTTTCAAATGTGAAATATTTTGAATCAATGTTGGTCTCTTTGAAATATTTTGCGATTTAGAAACTTTTCACAAATCAAAATAAAACTTTGTTAAATGACCAACTCTACCACAAAAATTACATTTATACACAATAGCATGCTTATGATGAGATGAGCTTTGTCTACATGAGGATGTGTATGATGTGATGAAGCTTGATGGGATGCACAAGTATTGTTAGTCTTGATGGGTTTTTGTGCATTATAACAAAATTTAGCAAGATGGTTTTTACGATCGCAAATAGAACACTTATAAATTTTGCTATACATGTGTGCATAGTGTGTGAGTTTCTTGAAAGAATTTACATGGAACTTTGCACACAAGTCCATAAGCTTGTTATTATTTACAATGCATGTTTTAAGGGTTAAATCTAAAGATGATATGCGGTCCTTAACATGATTCAACCCATTTACTTCCACAAATACATTGTTATTACAAGTAGAACATATATATATTAGGATTCATGTGGTGAGCCTAATTATC
>BQKN01065428.1:204022-229990 GCA_022839385.1 Asparagus kiusianus
CATAAGCTCATATTGTAAATAGCTAACTATCAAATCCAAACTATAACGTGGAGTAATGACTCCATCTCCAACCATACCATAAGTGATCTGTCAAATTTCAAAATACTTGTTCGACACATGAACTTCATCTACTCTATGATGGACAAGGTAAATCCTACTGAACTGTAATAGGAAAAAGCCCAACACATGGACTATATATAACGTAGGTCCAACACATGGACTATACATGATGTAGGTCCAACACATGGACTATAAATAATGCAGGTCCAAACATGGGCCGCAAAAGCTATGTGTCCAACACATGGACTGATGTAAGCAAATGTCCCACACATGGACTATATGATTAAGGTCCAACACATGGGCCGCAATATATAAGTGTCCAACACATGGACTACAAAAGCTAGGTGTCCAACACATGGACCATAATAGATTTCAATTAAAAACATATATATACACTATTAACTCTCATGTCTCGGTGAATGGAATAGGTCTCCTGTCTGTAATCAACTTATGTGCAAAATTCTCAGTGTTTAACAGCCCCAAATAACCCAAAAATCTTGCCATCCACACGAACATATGCACAACTGAACAGTATAGAAAAACTGACTCGCGGTCGACCGCCGAGCCTACCCTGGTCGGCCGCATAGAGAGCAGGAACATTCTATCCTTCTGTGCTCCCCAGCGGTTGATCGTCGTGCCACGCATGGTCGACCGCGATCGACGGTCGACCGCGATCGATGGTCGACCGCGATCGACGGTCAACCGCTACGCCCAGTATGGTCGATCGCGATCAAAATAGAAACCCATATAAGATTTGTGCACGATACGTGATCGACCGCCGCGCCAACCGCGGTCGATCACGCAACACACAAACCCTATTTCCTGGTTTTGTTCTACCTGATTTTCATCTCGAACTCCGTGTGTGAAGTTTTTATATATTAGCAACCCTATACATGTAATTTAACATATCTGGAATAGGAGATAAATAGTCTAATCACTATAGACAAAAGAAACAATTTAAAACATGCAAATATGTGTTGAAAGCTTAGAAAACACTTATCTTTCTTTCAAACTCTTGTTAGAAAACAAAACTCAGATCTAGATCTGTATTTATAAATTTGTGGGTAATCTTATTAGCAGAAAACTTGTTCACTTTGCATCATACAATAATAAGACCTATCTTTATACATAAAATAGCATGTTAGGCTCATAAATCACATGAAAACATCATTTAAAATCAATTAAAAACTGGCTGCAGAGTTGGGCGAGATGAAACTCGCCTGAGGGGCGATGAAATAGTATGGGTAAGGTCATGAGGGGTTTCTCCTTCACTGAACACCACTGGATCTCGTTTGAACTCCTCGAAACTCTCCAAGAATCACCCAAAAGAACAATTAGGGTTTGAAAGAGGAGGGGAGGAGGCTACTAGGGTTTTCTCTGATGAAGAGGAGGCTCTCACAAAATATTTAATATATATATATATGAGCCCTCAATCTTGACCCAAAACGCAAAACAAAACGGACTGGGAAAATAGTCTGGCCGCTGTACGGTCGATCGCCGCGCCCAGCGTGGTCGACCGCACAACAAGATTCTGTTATGCATGATTGTTTCGTGTGTTGGTCTTTTTCGCTTCATTTCTCTCACATAAACATACTTATTTGATCCCAAAGCACTTGTTATCATACTCCTCTATGATATAAACATATATTTCACAATAAGAACTCATTTATTAAATTCTACGGGGTTTTACATTCTTCCCCCCTTAAAAAAGAATTTCGTCCTCGAAATTTTGAAATCACATCTCAAACATTAATAATATGAGAGAATTATAACATCTCATAGCATAACTTTCCAGATATGAACATAGCGGTACTTAAGGTTAACAATCTAGAATGTAAATATTTGTACCTTAATCCCTAACTAAATGGAAATAGTACGCTAGGCAAAAAATCCAAACAAGGAACCCCACATATATATACCATGTATCCCAACTGATTAAGTGTTAAAGATAAATACAACTATTCTAAAATCACCATAAATCATAAGAAAACAAAATTCAAACAATTTACCTGCTCAATCATAGTCGCGACGCATATCCTCCTCACGCTTCCAAGAAATCTCCTCAGATCCTCTCCAGTTCCATTGGACTCTCACCAATGGAATCACCTTATTTCTATGTTTCTTATTCTCTCTAGAAAGTATACAAACTAGGATCTCAATCATAGTAAAATCATCATGAAGCTCAATCTCTGGAGCATCCAATACTCGCTGTCTCTCCTCATCATGTAGGTGCTTCTTGAGCATAGTGATATGAAATATGTCGTGGACACTAGACATTGATGCTAGAAGATCTAGTCTATAAGAAATAGCCCTAATATGCTAAACGATCCAAAAAGGGCCAACAAATCTCAGGGCAAGCTTTCCCCACTTACCAAACCGCTGCACACCCTTCATCGGTGATACCTTCAGCATGACAAAATCTCCCACCTGAAACTCCAAAGGTTGTCATCTGTGATATGCATAACTCTTATGTAATAAGCTATCCTTCGGCTCTGCCCAATATATAGGGGATCTACAAGGCCTCCCGTGCAATGCTTCATACGGAGCCATATCAATCGTCGCTTGATGACTATTTTATAAGCGAACTCTATCAACGGGATATGATCCTCCCAGCTACCCAGGAAATCAATGACACAAGCCCACAGCATGTCCTCCAACACCTGGTTCACTCTCTCTGTCTGAGGGTGAAATATACTACTATGCAATAATTTGCTACCGAATGAATCCTGGAAACTCCTCCAAAAGTGTGAGGTGAACACTGACCCTCGATCAGATACAATCTTATCTTGAACTCTGTGAAGTCAAACTATCTCTCAAATAAATATCCTCGCATATGCCTCAGCGGTATAAGTGGTCCTCACTAGAATAAAATGTGCCGACTTCGTCAACCGATCCACTACCACACAAACTGAATCGTTCCCCTTCTTTGACTTTGGCAACCCTACAATAAAGTCTATAGAAATGTCTGCCCACATCCACTCTGGAATAGGTAACAGCTGAAGTGTCCCTGCTGGTCTTTGGTGCACTACCTTCACTTGCTGACAGGTGAAATACTTAGTCGCATAATCTGTAATGTCTCTACGCATGCCACTCCACCAGAAGTGTCTCCTCAAGTCCTTGTATATCTTGGTGGTTCCTCGATGCACTGTATATCAGGTACAATGTGCTTCATCAAACAACTCCTTCTTCAGCTCCACACTGAATGACATAACTAATCGACCCTTCATCCGAAGTCCTCCATCTACTCCAATGGTCCAATCATCCTTGGGCTCTTTGGAAATCTCCTTCCGGATTTGAATCCAAGAGTCCTCTAACTGAGCTCTGACTACTATGTCCCTCCAAGATGACTGCACTGATATAGCTCCCAACTATGCACTGGTCACACCAACCTCTTGCCAAAAATCAAACTGACTAAGAGTGAGAAGATCTCGATACAATAAGCACCTCAAAGCTGCAACCTGATGTCGACGCTTCCTACTCAAAGCATCAGGTACAACGTTCTCCTTTCCCGAATGATATTGAATCGCAAACTCGTAGTCCTTGATGAACTCAATCCATCATCACTGCCTCTGATTAAGTTCTTTCTATGAGAAAAGGTATTTCAAACTCTGATGGTCTGTGAAAAGCTCAAACTAAACTCCATATAAGTAATGTCACCACGTCTTTAGCGTGAATACTACTGCTACTAACTCCAAATCATGAGTAGGGTAGTTCTGCTCATGTAGCCTCAACTACCGTGAGATGTATGCTACTAGCCTCTGAGTTTGCATCACAACACCTCCCAAACCTGCTAATGACGTGTCTGTGTACACAACAAATGTCCTGTCACTACTCGGAATAGTAAGAACTAGCGCCGTAGTCAACTTAGCCTTCAAGGTATAAAAAGCCTTCTGGCACTCCGTACTCCAAGTGAACTGTACACCCTTCTTCGTAAGGCGTATAAGTAGCATCATAATCTTTGAGAAGTCCTGAATGAACTTCCTGTAATATCCGGCCAATCCCAAAAAGCTACGAATCTCGGTAACAGTCTTCGGTGGCTCCCAATCAAGCGCTGCTGAAACCTTAGCTGGGTCTACCGCTATGCCCTCTCTGCTAACAATATGGCCCAGAAACTTGACCTCAGAAATCCAAAACTCACACTTGCTAAACTTAGCATATAGCTGATGTTCACGCAAGGTCTGCAATGCCAAACGTAGATGTTGCTCGTGCTTTGTCTCAGATCTCGAATAGATAAGAATATCATAAATAAACACAATCACGAATTGGTCCAAAAATGGATGGAAGACCCGGTTCATCAAATCCATGAATACTGTGGGTGCATTGGTCAACCCAAATGGCATAACCAAGAACTCGAAGGACCCATATCGAGTTAGAAAGGCGTCTTTGAAAAATCCATCTCCCAAACCCACAATTGATGATAACCTGAACGAAGATCAATCTTCGAGAAATACTACGCTCCCTGCAGCTGATCAATCAAGTCATCAATCCGAGGCAAAGGGTATCTATTCTGGATAGTGACCTTATTCAACTCACGGTAGTCAATACACAATCGCATACTACCATCCTTCTTCTTCACGAAGAGGACCGGCGCTCCCCACGGAGAATGACTCCGACAGATAAAGCCCTGAGCTAACAACTCATCCAACTAGGTCTGTAGCTCACTTATCTCAGCAAGTGCCATGCGATAGGATGCTTGGGATATCGGGGCTGTGCCTGGGTGGAACTCAATACAGGACTTAACCTCTCTCACAGAAGGTAACCCAGGTATGTCCTGAAAGACATCCTGATAATCCGAGACAACTCTAGTCTCACATATATCTATACTCTACTCCTGAAGAATAATCTCCTCGATGTACGCCAGTAATGACTCCGCAAACTAGTTCCCCTGCAACATTGCCATAACTAACTCGGACCCATCGGACGCCCGTAACTTAACTGTTTTTGCAAAACAGTCAATACTAACATGGTAGGAAGATAATTAATCCATACCTAGAATAACATCAAACTCTAACATGCTCAACACTATTAGATCAACAACAAACTCATACTCGTCTAAGCTTATAATACAACTCCTATAAATGCTCTCCAAGAGTGACATCTCACCTAAAGGGATGGAAACTAACAAAAGAGTATCTAGAGGCTGAAGCTACTAGCTGGAGTCTACTCATAAAAGCATAAGATATGAAAGAGTGTGAAGCTCCCGAATCGAAAAGAATACGGGCAAGAAGAGAGTTCACGGAGAACGTACCCTCCACTACGGCCCCGCTTGCTCCATGATCACGAGCGACTACTGCATAGACCCTACCGGTGGTGAACCTGCTCTGCGGCTGGAGGTGGAGCATATGGAACTGCCTGTCCCTAAGGGACCTCCTGAACTGCATGAATCTACCCCTCAATCTTCGGTACCACTGGCGGTGCCTCTAATCTCGCCTGCTGGCCCTAACCTCGGCCCTGGAATCTATTCTATTGCTGATTCTGCCCTCTTCCTTGCTGGTCTCCTGCTGGTACACTGCGGCATTCTGATGCTTTATGCCTAATCTTACGGTAGTTATAACATGCGCCCTGAAACTTGCGCTGCTGAGGTGCTCTCTGATCATGCTAAGGTCCTCTCCTATGAGGGCCTTGCTGTTGCTGCTAGGGTCCTGAAAATGATCTCTTGTTCTTAACTTTATCCTTACTGTCTCCTTCCTTGTCCATCTTGAATATGATTAATTCATTCAACTGAGAGATGGCAGTATCCGCTACCTCTCGAACTGAATAAAACCTCCTAGAAATGAGGTATCGACGAAGGCTTGGGTAAAGTCCCTCTAGAAACATCTGAGCCTGGCGCTCTCTGGTCTACCACATGCCCGTGAAATGAAGTAGACTCATAAATCTGATCTTGAAATCCGCTACTGTCATGTCTTCCTGAGACAATCTGGATAACTCAAGCTCTTTCCCGGCCCGTGTCGTGGAAGAGATAAACTGCTCATCAAAGAAATAGGTGAAGTCCTCCCAGGTGAGTGTCATCCTCTGATCTGGAGTAAACAGCAACCGATACCATCTCCCCGCATTCCCTTTGCGACTATAAGATGTCAGCCTCTGCTTCTGAACTGAAGTCACATTCAATATGTCAAGAATGTTACAGACATCCTCCTTCCACTTATTTGCTGCAATAGAATATGCAAATCCCTGAAACTCGGGTTCCCTCATCTTCTGGTATCTCTCCACTAGACGGAGCCAAGTCTCCTGCTCTGCTGCCCTATTTGCAACTTCCTGTGGGGCGGGTATTCGTGTGCCCTCTAGAAAGTCCTCTGTAATAGGAGTAACTGGTACAACCGGTGGTGGAACTACTAGTGGTGGTGGTGGGGTGATGTGACTCGTCACAAGATCCTCAAGAGCTACCATCCTAGTGGTTATGGGAGCCATCAGATCTATCAAGTATTAGGGAACCTATTGCGGCTCAGTGGAGCCTGTTGTGGCTCTAGTGAAGCCTGCTGTGTCTCTGCCTGACCAGCTCTCCGGGTACTAGGTCTACTGCGTCCTGCCATCTGAGCACCTAAAAGAAGGTTTATGAGTCCTCGAACAAAACATATATGGATCTCGTATAAATAGAGAGTTCATATCATATATCATTCACGTCAATACTTTTAATATCACAAAAAAATATCTCGACAACAGGTATAGGTACAAAACAGGCAAAAGAGAATATACAGAGGCAATAATAAACAAAAGATACTTTGAGAGAAATAACCACCACTGATATAAATCAAAAGAATCTTTGAAAATAGAACAATCTCTGAACTAAATACAAATGTCTCGACATAGAACAAAAGAAATGACGTTATGGCACCCCTCCTTTACAAAGCTAGAAATATTATCTCAATGTTCATAAACAAAGTCATCGTGGAGTCCTAACAAGTAAACTACTAATAAAATATCTGTAAATAATAACTAGAGCAAACCCATCAAGCTATGGCTCTCCATGCACCTGGCTCGTTACCTGAAAGTGGGGGAAACAACGAGCGTCAAAGCACTATAGCAAGTAACATCTCAACCAACCCCAAGGGGAAGGGCTAGTATGATAGAAAATAACTGATAATACATATATATAGTCAGAACATCAAATCTAAAATAAAATAGAAGTTTGATATTTAGGAATTTACAATATGTGCGTGGATAACTCAACCATCCCATAAGCTCATATTGTAAATAGCTAACTATCAAATCCAAACTATAACGTGGAGTAATGACTCCATCTCCAACCATACCATAAGTGATCTCTCAAATTTCAAAATATTTGTTCGACGCATGAACTTCATCTACCCTATGATTGACAAGGTAAATCCCACTGAATGTCCATCACATGGACTGCATATGATGAATGTCCAACACATAGACTGTAATAGGAAAAAGCCCAACATATGAACTATAAATAACGTAGGTCCAACACATGGACTATACATGATGTAGGTCCAACACATGGACTATAAATAATGGAGGTCCAACACATGGGTCGCAAAACCTACGTGTCCAACACATGGACTGAAGTAAGCAAATGTCCCACACATAAACTATATGATTAAGGTCCGATACATAGGCCACAATATATAAGTGTCCAACACATGGACTACAATAGCTAGGTGTCCAACACATGTACCACAATAGATTTCACTTAAAAACATATATATATACACTATTCACTCTCATGTCTCGGTGAATGCAATAGGTCTCCTATCTGTAATAAACTCATGTGCTAAATTCTCTGTGTTTAACAACCCTAAATAACCTAAAAACCTTGCCAGACACACGAACATATGCACAACTGAACAGTGCAGAAAAACTGACTCGCGGTCGACCGCCGAGGCTACCCCGATCGGCTACACAGTGAGTAGGAACTTCCTATTCTTCTGTGCTCCCCAGCGGTCGACCACCATGCCATGCACGGTCGACCACGATCGACGGTCGAACTCCGCGCCTAGCACGGTCGACCGCGATCAAAACAGAAACCTATATATGACATGTGCACGATACGCGGCCGACCGCGTTGCAACCAAACCCTATTTCTAAGTTTTGTTCTACCTGATTTTGATCTCGAACTTCATGTGTGATGTTTATATATATTAGCAACCCTATACATGTGATTTAGCATATTTGGAACCGGAGATAAGTAGTCTAATCACTATAGATAAAAGAAATAATTTTAAACATGCAAATATGTGTCAAAATCTTAGAAAACAATTATGTTTCTTTCAAACTCTTGTTAGAAAACAAAACTCAGATCTAGATCTGTATTTATAAATTAGTGGGTGATCTTATTAACTGAAAACTTTTTCTCTTTGTATCATACAATAATAAGACCTATCTTTATACATAAAATAGCATGTTAGGCTCATAAATCACATGAAAACATCATTTAAAGATATTTAAAAACAAGGTACAGAGTTGGGCTAGATGAAACTCGCCTGAGGGGTGATGAAATACTATGGGTAAGGTCGTGAGGGGTTTCTCCTTCGTTGAACACCGCTGGATCTCATTCGAACTCCTCGAAACTCTTCAAGAATCACCCAAAAAACAACTAGGGTTTGAAAGAGGAGGGGAGGAGGCTACTAGGGTTTTCTCTGATGAAGAGGAGGCTCTCGCGAAATATTTAATATGTATATGAGCCCTCAAACCCGACCCGAAACCCTAAAAAATGGATTGCGAAAACTGTCTGGTCGCTGTGTGGTCGACCGTCGCGCCCAGCACGGTCGACCGCACAGCAAGATTTTGTTGTGCATGATTGTTTCGTGTGCTGGTCTTTTCCACTTGATTTCTCTCATGTAAACATACTTATTTGGTCCCAAAGCACTTGTTATCATAATCCTCTATGATATAAACATATTTTTCACAATAAGAACTCATTTATTAAATTCTATGGTGTTTTACATAAGAAGACAATAAAAAACACACAAAGAATTGAGTTAGGCGAAGGAAAATAGCTTCTCTAGATTATGAAAAATTATTGATTACAAATCCCTCTCTCACAATCTCTCTAGATCAAAGAACAATCTTCCTGATCTCGTTTCTGAATAGAATCTGGTTAGCCTCCCTAGAAAAGTCATGTTTTAATATATATCAAACACAAAACCTAAAATGAACAGGAAATCGAAAACTGGCCCAACCCGAATCATGATCGACCGTAGAACCCATCGTGGTTGACCGTGGCAAATGACCGAAACCAGAATCGCCTACATGGTTTTGGTGGTCGACTACAGAGTTCATCGCAGTCAACCAAAAAAGTCCAGAGACTTTCTCTGAGCTGTGCACATTCACGGCCGACCGCGGCATCACATGCGGTCGACCGTTGGAAGTTCAAAGTATTTCCTATAGCTTTTCCTGTACTCTTCGATGTTACCACCTTCAACGACTTCGTCCATGTCTCTATTCTCAAGATACCATGAGAATCATCTATCGTCAAGCTCCTATGAGGATCGCTAAGTTCCCAAAGCAAGGAAGAAGATACACCTATATCATGGCTTCCCCCTTTAGGAACTTAAAGTCTCGTTCAAGTTAGAACTGTAGCTAAGGGAACTCGCGGGCTCATCCTTCTCTATTGAACCACTTGGCTTTGCTAGGAACCTGACCTTGACATCCGATCAAAAACAACTCCTTTGTCTCGCATCTCGTCGTATTCACCTTCCGTTCTAAAATGCAATCTTCTTTGAGCGGTTCTTCACTATCAAACCACAGGTTGCCAACATGCGGTAAGCTCATCTTGTCATCACCTTCATCATCCAAAAATGGAGGCTCAAACAACTTCAAATATTCGACATTGATCACAAGATAATGTGGCAAATCCTGCTTGAAGGCGTTGTCACCAATTTTATCAACAATCCGAAACGGACCATATCGTATAGGTTTCAACTTCTTCCCTTCTCCCATTAGCCGATCCTTACTCAACTTCAGCCACACTATATCACCTTTACCAAAATTATAAGGAACTCGATGTTGATCGTGTTTCGCCTTGCACTTAGCCTGTGATTTCTTCAATTGAGCTTCCACTGTGGCATGAATATGTTCAATCTTCTCCAGAAATCGTTAAGCTCTTTGTCTTTCACTCCCTTCCTTCCCGTCGGTCATAGCTTCACTAGAAAACATGAGATCAAATGGACTAGGAGGTAAAACCCCATAACAAGTCTCAAACGGTGACCTCCCCGAAGATCCATAACCAGATTGCGGAGTTATTTCTGGCATACGTCGAGGAGGTGATGTTACAGGATCGTGGCATAGATTTGAGTGAGACGCGAGTGGTCTCAGAGTACCAGGATGTCTTCCAGTACATACCAGGTTTACCTTCCCTGAGCGAGGTCAAGTTTTGCATAAAGTTGTAGCCAAGCACCGCGCCGATTTCCCGAGCTCCTTATCGTATGGCGCCTGATTAGATGAGGGAGCTCCAAATCTAGTTAGATGAGTTGTTGTCTTAGGGTTTCATTCCTCAGAGTCATTCTCCGTGGGGAGCATCGGTCCTTTTCGTGAAGAAAAAAGACGGGAGTATGCGTTTGTACATTGATGAATCGGGTCTTTCGAGTTTCTTGTCTTGCCATTTAGGCTGACCAATGCACCGTAGTATTCATAGATTTGATGAATTGGGTTTTTCATCCATACTGGATCAGTTTGTGATAGTTTTCATTGACAATATTCTTATTTATTTGAGGCCGGAGGCCGAGCATGAGCAATATTTGCGGGAGGACCAGTTATACGCTAAATTTAGCAAGTGTGAATTCTTGTTATCGGAGGTCAAATTTTTGGGCCATGTTATTAGCCGGGAGGGACTTGCTGTAGATCTGGCTAAAGTAGAGGCTGTTATTGATTACGAGCCGTCGAAGATCGTTACCGAGATTTGTAGCTACTTAGGTCTGGCAGGCTATTACAAAAAATTCATTTAAGATTTCTCGAAGATCGCAATGCCACTTACACGCCTTACTAGAAAGGGTGTACAGTTTATTTGGTGCACGAAGTGCCAGGAGACCATTGAGATATTAAAGGCTAAGTTGACTTCAGCGCCAGTGCTAATTATTCCCAGCAGTGATAAGACATTTGTTATCTACACTGATGCATCATTATCGGGTCTTGGAGGTGTATTGATGCAGACCGAGAGAGTTGTGTTTTATATTTTGAGGTAGTTGAGGACTCATGAGCAGATTTATCCCACACACAACTTGGAGCTAGCAGTAGTAGTCTTTGCACAGAAGGCGTGGAGGCATTATTTGTATGTGGTGCAGTTTGAATTATTCACAGATCATAAGAGCTTAAAATATCTCTTTTCACAGAAAGAACTCAACCAGAGGAAGCAGCGATGGGTAGAGTTTATTAAGGATTATGAGTCTAATCACTATAGACTAATCACTATAGAACAGGAGATAAATAGTCTAATCACTATAGACTAATCACTATATACATGTGATTTAGCATATCTGGAACAGGAGATAAACAGTCTAATCACTATAGACAAAAGAAACAATTTTAGACATGCAAATATGTGTCGAAACCTTTGAAAACAATTATCTTTCTTTCAAACTCTTGTTAGAAAACAAAACTCAGATCTAGATCTGTATTTATAAATTCATGGGGTGATCTTATTAACTGAAAACATGTTCTCTTTGCATCATACAATAATAAAACCTATCTTTATACATAAAATAGCATGTTAGGCTCATAAATCACATGAAAACATCATTTAAAAATAATTAAAAATTGGGTGCAGAGTTGTGCGAGATGAAACTCACCTGAGGGGTGATGAAATACTATGGGTAAGGTCGTGAGGGGTTTCTCCTTCGCTGAACACCGCTGGATCTCTTTCGAACTCCACGAAACTCTCCAAGAATCACCCAAAAGAACAACTAGGGTTTGAAAGAGGAGGGGAGGAGGCTACTAGGGTTTTCTCTGATGAAGAGGAGGCTCTTACGAAATATTTAATATATATATATATATATATATATATATATATATATATATATATATATATATATATATGAGCCCTCAAATCTGACACAAAACCCAAAACCCAAAACCCAAAACAAAACGGACTGGGAAAACAGTCTGCCCATTGTACGATCGACCGCCGCACCCAGCGCGGTCGACTGTACAGCAATATTCTGCTGTGCATGATTGTTTCGTGTGTTGGTCTTTTGCGCTTGATTTCTCTCACATAAACATACTTATTTGATCCCAAAGCACTTGTTATCATACTCCTCTATGATATAAACATATATTTCACAATAAGAACTCATTTATTAAATTCTACGGGGTTTTACAAAAACTCCCAGCGGTCAACCGCCACAGTCGACCGCGCAAGAGGCAGAGGCCTCCTGCTACTGCTGCGCACACGATGGTCGACCATCACGGTCGACCGCCACGGTCGACCGCACAGGATATTTCCTGTTAGTGCATGTTGTTTGTGTGCTAGTCTTTTCACTAGTTCTCTCTCACATAAATACACTTGTTTGATCCCCAAACACTTGTTGTCATACTCCTCTATGATATAAACATATATTTCACGATAGAAACTCTTTCATTAAATTCTACAGTGTTTTACAAGCTGGGAGGACCACATCCTATTGATTGAATTTGTATAAAATAATAGTTATCAAGTTACTATCGAGATGACGCTGTATGAAGATTTATATGGGAGGCCTTGCATATCGCCTATATGTTGGGCAAAGCCAGACGATAGACTATTGCTTGGGCCGGAGCTTGTTAGGCAGACGATCAGTAATGTGGCATTGATTCGAGATCACATTCTTGCCGCACAGAGTTGGCAAAAAAGTTAGGCAGATCAGCAACGAAGATCCTTAAAGTTTCAGATCGGAGACTTAGTTATGTTAAAAGTATCACCGAGGAAGGGCGTTCAGTGGTTTCGTAGATGGGGGAAGCTTGCCCTGAGATATGTTGGTCCCTTCAGGATTATTGAGCGTGTTAGAGATGTTTCCTATAGATTAGATCTTCCAGCATCGATGTTGATTGTACACGATGTCTTTCATATTTCGATGCTCAAGAATAATTTGCATGATGAGGAGCAGTAGAGGATGATTGATGCACCAGAGATCGAGATCTAGGATGATTTGACTACCGTAGAGATTCTGGTATACATTCTTGCTAGAGAGAATAAAAAGCATAGAAAAAAAGTCATTCCATTAGTGAAAGTTTAGTGGAACTGGCATGGAGCCGAAGAGATTTCTTGGGTGCGTGAGGAGGATGTATGTCGCTACTACCCACACCTGTTTGAGCAGGTAAGATATTGATGTTTGAGTATGCTTCTATGCATTCATGTTTATATATGTTGTTTAGTCACATTTATATTTAACGTTATAATGAGTCACTCAACACTTAGCTCTTAATCATTCGGAACATATGGTATATATATGGGGGTTCCTCCAAATCATCACCGTGCTTGCCTAACGTTACCTCAGTCGGCACTCTAATGGATACGGTCTAATTTGGACTCTGTGGAGCTACATCAATCTCCACCACCTGTGATATCTCCTCTGTTAGGGTGCTCTCCACCTGATAAGAGCTGGTAGGCTTCAAGAGTGAAACCTCATCGAATATGATGTCTCTACTCAGCACAATCTTTTTCTCAACTGGATCTAAAAGCTTGTATTCTTTCACACCATGCTTGAATCCACAAATATAGCCTTCCTAGTTCGAGGTTCCAATTTATCAGTTTTGACATGATAGAATGCAAGGTACCCAAATACCTTGAGCTGATCATAATCATGTGCTAGCTCTCTCGACCACATCTACAAAGGGGTTTTCCCCTCAATCGCAGATGAAGGAAGCCTATTAATGAAGTGATTCGCATATGAAAGTGCCTAAGCCCAAAAGATCTTCTCCAAATCACTCTGCGATAACAAACATCAGACCTTCTCCAGTAAAGACAAATTCAATCTCTCTACCAGCCCATTCTTCTGTGATGTATGACTAACTGTGAAGTGCCTCTCTATACCCTCCTCTTGACATAGCTGCTGAAAAGGGTCTGAATTGTACTTGCCATAGTTGTTGGATCTTAACGTCTTGATCTTTCTCCCTGTCTTTAGTTTCAATCTTCTCTTCCACTCCATAAATATCTCTAGAACTTTAATCTTCTTCACCATGGTGTACACCCATTAACACCTAGAATAGTCATCTACAAACGTGATGAACCAATGTCGACCACCAAGTGATGTCGTCTTGGTAGGACCCCAAACATCAGTGTGCACATAGTCTAATATGCCTGTCGTCCTAAGAATGGCTATCCAGAACTTCACTTTAGTCTTCTTGCTAAGAACATAGTGCTCACAGAATTCAATCTTCCCCCTCTTGGCTCCCTTTAATAGTCCCTGCTTGCACAGAACCTATAGTGACTTTTTACCTGTGTGCCTCAATCTGTAGTGCCAAAGTCTGCTCGTGTCCACCTCTGAAATTGCTGAAGCTACTTGGCCAATCTCGGTGCTTCCCTTTAGATAATATAGATTCTTACTACGGACTCCCTTCATCACTACCAAAGATCCCTTAGTAACTTTTGCTATAACGCTCTCAAAAGTTACATTGAATCCTTTTGCCTCCAAAGCTCCAACGGAAATAAGATTCCTCTTCAACTGAGGAACAAACCTCACTTCATTCAACTCATAAAAAATTCCATTATGCATCTGAATCCTGATGGTACCTATCCCACAAATGTCATAGGACTGGTCGATTCCCATGACCACCACATCCCCATCGAGCTTCTCGAAAGATGCAGACCAATCTCGTTAGGGAGTTACATGATAAGTAGCACCAGAATCCAAAATCTAATCTGATGCATCAGCATGGTTAACCTCTAGAGTAATCAATAGAGAAAAGAATGAATCATCTGAATCATTTTCACTCTTAGTAACATTCGCCTCGCTGGTCTTCAGGCCCATTTTCTTGCTATTCTCCTTCTCTCTGAGCTTAGAGCAATCTCTTATTCAATGTCCTTGTTCTTTGCAGAAAGCACACTAGTTCTTCGCTAATTGTTAGTGGCCTCTTGACCTACCTTTGTTGCCACCTCTCAGATAGGAACTCCTACCTCTCGTCGACAAGGCCTCTCTTAAAGTGCTAGCTCTGGAAGATTTTTTATCCTTCCTCCTCAAATCAAAATTTGTCAATGTATTAGTCACTTCACTATAGGTGATGGAAGATCTACCATTCAACAATGTGAGCACAAATGTATCAAAATCTGTATCCTGTAATAAGCGTAAAAAAAAGATCGCCTTGTACTCATCTCTACCCCTTAATAATATGTTAACCATTAGATTTAATAGATATTTAGCGAGACTTAAAACATATCACATAGCTCATATCTACCCCTTTATAGTCGACTAATAGCATGAATAGTTGACTACGAAAGACACAAATAGAATATCAATTTCTGTGTTATTACAGACTAGTCGACTACTAGACATTATAGTCGACCAATAAGAGTTGAATCAAAATTCCAGACTTTCTGTCAATTACAGAGTAATCGACTAATAGACAAATAGTCAACTACTAAGGAATTATATGACTACACAGAGTCTGTTTGAACTCAGAGTAGTCGACTAATAAGAGTTGTAGTTGACTACAAAGGTAGTTTTCTGACTGTTACTGATTTTAAATATATGACTATTTATAGCCGTTTTGAGGTGTTATTTTGGTTTAAAAATATTACTTTTTAGAGGCTATAAATAGGGTAAACGTTAGTAAACAAAGTAACAAGATTTGCACTCAAAAGATTAAACTATGTGCACATTCATGAGGCCAAACATTCTGTTTTTAGCCAAGTATTGAGAACAACTATTTTCTGAAAAAGCCTATGTTCTTGATCATTTCCTACTAAGTGTTTAGGCAAATTTCAGATAGTGAAACCTATAGCCACAGTGAGAAACACGTTCACAACATATTCAAGGCTTATAGGATTGGATTTGTACTTACTTCAAAGGAAGGTTCTCTTGGTTTGTAAGAGGAGTTGGTCTCTTAGTCTAGTGGTTGGTTTACAATTGGTATGGTGTTATCAATTGGGTTTTCAATTTGCATGGTCTTGCAAACTAATCAGGTTTTCTTTTGATTTTGTATTAGTTTTTAAAATCATAGTGGAAATATCAAGTGGGATTTGCTTGAGGAATGTACACAAGGAGGTGGAACCAGTATACATGCTTGTATTTGTAGTGTTCATTTTTTGAGATTGTTACCATTCTTTCTTCAATTTATAACACAACTTGCAAACTCACCCTCTAGTGTTTTAAGTGTAAAGCTCCCGCAGATTTACTCTTTATAAGAGCGCACTCTTTTCTTGAGGGTCATGATCCTACACTTAGTATATAAGCAAGAGGACCCTACAATTGGTATCAGAGCAAGGTGAAGGATGACAACATCAAGTACAATAAATACATCATAATTCAAAGAGGGACATTCCACACAGCGACCACCCATCTTTGACGGCACAAACTACAACTAATTGAAGTGTCAGATGAAGATCTACCACCAATCTCTTGGCTACGATCTATGGAATATTATAGAGATGGAATTTGCAAAGCCTACTACTCCTTACACTGAATGGATAGTTGTTCAAAGGACAAATATAAATCTGGACTCAAATCGATGAATGCACTGTTTTATGCCTTGGACAAAAATGAGTTTAATCGCGTGTCTACATGCAATTCAGCCCATCAAATTTGGCATACATTATAGATAACACACGAATGTACAAATAAAGTTAAAGAATCTAAAATCTCTGTTCTTGTGCACATGTTTGAGTTATTTAAAATGAAAGAATATGAGACGATCACTGAAATGATCACAAGATTCACCGACATCACAAACTCTCTAATTGGTCTTAGAAAAGAATACACACAGTTAGAGATGGTGAGAAAAGTTATTCGTGCACTTACACCAGAATGGGAGAAAAAGACGACCACAATTAAAGAAGCCAATGACCTCTCAACACTTACCCTAGAAGATTTTGTTGGGAATTTAATGGCATATGAAGTACAACTTCAAGATAGAAGGGAGAGAGAACAACCAGAGAAGAAAATCATTACTTTAAATGCATCTTCCGACAGCAATGAATCGGTTGAAGATGATGAAGACATTGATGCTCTCTCAAGAAAATTCAAAAATTTCCTTATCCAAAGTAAGTATAAAAAGGTTAAAGACACTAACATCAATTTTATTTGTTATGGATGTAATAAGCCAGGACACATGAAGAAGGATTGTCCTTTTCTAAAGTCAAAATCAATGTCTTCAAACTTTAAAAAGTCACTAAATAAGAAGAAAAAGGCTTTCGCAATGACATGGGATGATAGTTCTTCCGAAGAAGAAGAAGAACAAAAGGAGGAATCCACTCACATGTGCTTCATGGCACAAGAAGATGAGGTATGCAATAATATTAATAATGAAGAATTTTTAGAAGCATTCAATGAACTTTATGCTAGATTTAAGAATTTAAAGTCTAATTATAAGTTATTGAAAAATAAAAATGAAAGATTAAACTTAGAATTAGTAACTTCAAATTCTTCACAAGATGAATAATTGAATGAACTAAATAATAATTTATTGTTTGAAAATAAATTATTGACTAATGATAATATTTATCTAAAATCTGAATGTGATAAAATGTAAACTCGTATTTCAGATTTAGATAAAGTAATGGGTTCACTTAGATGTAAATATGAAAACTTATCTTTAAATGTGAATGTAACAAAGGTAAAGAGAATTTGAATAATTTGTTCTCATTTTAAATATCTTCAAGCAATCATTTTTGTATTGGATTTGTTCCTAAGTATTTTACAAAGAATAATTATAATTTTAAGAATAATAATAGGAATATTCATGCTAAACAATATAAGTATATATGGATTCCTAAGAATTTGAATATTCATGATAGGAATGCTTATATTTCATCTTGTATGCATGAAGTTTACAATTCAAAGAATTATACTTATGTTAATAAATGGAAATCAAATTCCAAGTGGATTTGGATTCCTAAGGGTTAACCCTAAGGATCATATATAAAAGGGTACCAAAGTGCTTAATATTTTTATGAAGATACCCGGGAAAAGAAAATTTTAACTAGAATTAGGTTTATTTCTTTTTGCTAATGAGAAAGGGGGAGTTATATAGAAAATTTTAAATTTTTTACTAAAGCTTTGATGCAAGGGAATAAAAGATTTTATCTAATGATTTCATGCAGGGGGATTAAAATTTTTATATCATAATAACATATATTTGTCATCAAAGAGAGGGAGAACGTTAGGAATCTTAACTCCAAGATTAGTTTGTTTTGATGATAACAAATATTATATGTTGTGTGTATTATGTGCTAACATTTGTTTTACAGTATCAGAGCTAAATCAACAATGATATTCAAAGAGATACTCAAAACATAGGATGAGTTCAAGGCAAAATGAAGCAAAGAAGAAGATATACTTTATTGTCAAAGTGTAATTTTTTATTTTCTATGCTTAGAAATGTGTACAAGCCTTGATCAATCACGCACATGTACACACATAGTGTTAGAACATACTAACACATGCTTAGTGTGTTGGTTAACTATAAAAATCCCCTATGTTAACCATTAGATTTAAAAGATATTGAGTGAGACTTAAAACATATCATATAGCTCATATCAACCCCTTAATAGTCGACTAATAGCATGAATAGTCGACTACAAAAGACACAGATAGAATATCAGTTTCTGTGTAATTATAGACTAGTTGACTACTAGACATTATAGTCGACCAATAAGAGTTGAATCAGAATTCCAGACTTAATGTCAATTACAGAGTAGGGGACTAATAGGCAAAGTAGTCGAATACTAAGGAATTATATGACTACGCAGAGTCTGTTTGAACTCAGAGTAGTCGACTAAGAGTAGTCAAGTACTAAGAGTTGTAGTCGACTACAAAGTTAGTTTTCTGTCTGTTACAGATTTTGAATAAATAACTGTTTATAGTCGTTTTGAGGTGTAGTTTTGCTTTAAAAATATGACTTTTCAGAGGCTATAAAAAGGGTAAACGTTAGTAAACAAAATAACAAGATTTGCACTTAAAAGATTAAACTTTGTGCACTCAAGAGGCCAAACATTCTGTTTTTTAGCCTAACTATTGAGAAAAATTGTTCTCTGAAAAAGCCAATTTACTCGCTAGTGCTTTGGCGCTCGTTGTCCCACCCATTTTAGGTAACGAGCTAGGTACACGGAGAGTCATAGATTGATGGTGATATACATTAGTGTTTCTCCTTTCACTGTAATTTTGTTTTATTTTTGGAGCTCCACTGTAGACATTTTATTTAGACATTGAGAGTTATGTTCTAGAAGTTGTAAAGGCTGTGTGCCTTATTTCCTTTTATCAGAAATTCTGTATTTGAGACTTGTTAAGATCTCCAGATTATTTTATTTCAAAGATTTACCTTTGTACTTAAGCTTGTTGGATGATGAAATATTATTTTGATCTTTATCATTTCATCATGTTGTTGACTCTACTAGAGAGATAGTAATTATGATTGTGAAATATGTTGTTGCTCTACTAGAGAGATAGTAATTGTGATGGTGAAACTGTATTTGAGACTGGTTGAGATCGCCTAATTATCTTTTACTTGCTTTTGTACCTACACCTATTGTTGACTCTACTAGAGAGATAGTAATTGTGATGGTAAAACATGTTATTACACGGTGTGTTTCATAGCAGGTTTGATATTTCTGGTTTCACATTGGACTGCAGCCTTGTGTGAACCCTAGGGCGTCACACAGCTACCCTAAAAATCTATCATACATGCTCGCAGCATGTCCTCTAACACCTGATTCACTCTTTCTGTCTGACCATCGGTCTGGGGGTGGAAAACACTACTAAATAACAACTGGCCGCCAAAAGCATCCTGAAAGCTCCTCTAGAAATGGAATGTGAAGACTAAGTCCCGATCTGATACGATCAACTCCAGGACTCCATGCAATCGAACAATCTCTCGGATGAAAATCCTCGGATATGTATCCGCTGTATAAGACATCCTCATAGGTAAGAAATGCTCTGACTTTGTAAACTGGTCTACTATCACCCACACAGAATCATTTCTTTTCTTTGATTTAGGTAACCCTACAATAAAATCAATGGAAATATCTATTCACTTCCACCCGGGAATGGGTAAATGTTGTAGGGTTCCTGCAGGTCTCTGATGTTCTACCTTTACTTGCTGACAGGTAAAACACTTAGCCACATACTCTATAATCTCTCTACACATGCCACTCCACTAGAAATGCCTCTTTAGGTCCTTATATATTTTCTTCATGCCTGGATACACTGTATACCTGCTACGATGTGCCTCATCAAATAGATCTCTCTTCAGCTATAGATTGTTCGGCCTAACTAATTGGCCATTAATCCGAAGGCCTCCTTCGGCTCCAATAGTCCAATCAGTCTTGGGTATATTGGAAATCTCTCCCTTACAGGTTTGAATCCAAGAGTCCTCAAGCTAAACTCCGATATGCTAAATCACACGTTCTAGATATGCTAAATCACATGTATAGGGTTGCTAGTATATATAAACATCACACACGAAGTTCGAGATCAAAATCATGTAGAACAAAACATGGAAATAAGGTTTTGCTGCTGCGCGGTCGACCGCGGTTGGCACGGCGATCGATCGCGTATCGTGCACAGGTCATATATGGGCTTCTGTTTGAATCACAGTCGACCGTGCTGGGCACGACGGTCGACCATCGATCACGGTCGACTGTACGTGGCATGACGATCGATCATTGGGGAGCACAGAAGAATAGGAAGTTCC
Source organism: Asparagus kiusianus (assembly GCA_022839385.1). NCBI lineage: Eukaryota > Viridiplantae > Streptophyta > Magnoliopsida > Asparagales > Asparagaceae > Asparagus > Asparagus kiusianus. The sequence goes on from BQKN01065428.1 coordinate 224,861, forward strand.
TGCTCTCTGTGCGGTTGACCAGGATGGGCTCGGCGGTCGACCGCAAGTGATTTTTCTGCACTATTCATTTGTTCATATTTTCGTGTGGCTGGCAAGATTTATGGGTTATTTGGGGTTGTTAAATACTGAGAATTTTGTACATGAGTTGACTACAGACAAGAGACCTATTTTATTCACCGAGACATGAGAGTGAATAGTGTATATATATGTTTTTAATTGTAATCTATTGCGGTCCTTGTGTTGGACACTTAGCTATTGCAGTCTATGTGTTGGACACTTATCTATTGTAGCCCATGTGTTGGACCTTAATCTTATAGTCTATGTGTTGGGCATTTGTTTATTTAGGCCCATGTGTTAGACCTTGATCATATAGTCCATGTGTAGGGCATTTGCTTACTTCAGTCCATGTGTTGGACATGTACCTATTGCAACCCATGTGTTGGACCTACCATATATGTAGTCCATGTGTTGGACCTACATCATATATAGTCCATATGTTGGGCTTTTTCCTATTATAATCCATGTGTTGGATATGTATCATATGCTATCCATGTGTTGGACATTTAGTGGAATTTACCTTATCTATCATATAGTAGATGAAGTTAACGTGTTGAACAAGTATTTTCAAATTTGACAGATCATTTATGGTATGGTTGGAGATGGAGTCATTACTCCACGTATGGACATCAATGCCCTCCCGGCTAATAACATGGCCCAAAAATTTAACCTCCGATACTAAGAATTCACACTTGCTAAATTTAGCGCATAACTGGTGCTCCCGCAAATGTTGCTCATGTTCGGCCTCCGACCTCGAATAAATAAGAATATCGTCAATAATAACTATCACAAACTGATCCAAGTATGGACAAAAAGCCCGATTCATCAAATCTATAAATACTATGGTGCATTGGTTCAGCCCAAATGGCTTGACAAGAAACTCGAAAGACCTATATCGGGTAAGAAAGGCGATCTTGGGAATATCCATCCGAACCCACAACTGATAATAACCAGAATGAAAATCTACCTTCGAGAAACACTATGTTCCTTGCACCTGGTCAAACAAGTCATCAATTCTCGGTAGTGGGTACCTGTTCCGAATAGTGACCTCATTTATCTCACGATAATCAATGTACAAACGCATACTCCCGTCCTTTTTCTTCACGAAAAGGACCAGTGCTCCCTACGGAGAATGACTCTGACGAATGAAACCCTAAGACAACAACTCATCTAACAAGATCTAGAGCTCCCTCATCTCATCAAGCACCATACGGTAAGGAGCTCAGGAAATCAGTGTGGTGCTTGGCTGCAACTCTATGAAAAACTCAACCTCTCTCAGGGAAGGTAAACCTGGTGTGTCCTAGAAGACATCTTGGTACTCAGAGACCACTTGCGTCTCACTCAAATCTGTGCCTCGATCCCGTAATATCACCTCCTCGACGTATGCCTGAAATGGCTCCGTAATCTGGTTATGGATCTTCGGAGAAGTCACCGTTTGAGACTTGTTATGGGGTTTTTCCTCCTAGTCCATTCGATCTCATGTTTTTTAGTGAAGCTACGGCTAACGGCAAGGAAGGGAATGAAAGACAATGAGCTCAGCGATTTTTGGAGAAGATTACACATATTCAAGCCATAGTGGAAGCTCAATTGAAGAAATCATAGGCTAAGTGCAAGGCGAAACATGATCAATATCGAGTTCCTTGTAATTTTGGTAAAGGTGATATAGTATGGCTGAAGTTTAGTAAGGAGCGGCTAAAGGGAGAAGGGAAGAAGTTAAAACCTATACGATATGTTCTGTTTCAGATTAATGATCAAATTGGTGATAACGCCTTCAAGCTGGATTTGTCACCTTATCTAGGCATGTATTTGGTGATCAACGCCGATTATTTGAAATTGTTTGAGCCTCCATTGTTGGATGATGAAGGTGATGACAAGATGAGATTACCGCATGTTGACAACCTATTGTTTGATAGAGAAGAACCGCTCAAAGAAGATTGCATTTTAGAACAGAAGGTGAATACGACGAGATGCTAGACAAAGGAGTCATTTTTGGTCGGACGTCAAGGTGAGGTTCCTAGCAAAGCTAGGTGGTTCAACAGAGAAGGAGGGGCTCGCGAGTTCCCTTAGCTATAGTTCTAACTTGAACGAGACTTCTTGTTCCTAAAAGGGGAGCCATGATATTGGTGTATCTTCTTCCTTGCTTCGGGAACTTACCAATCCTCATGGGAGCTTGAGAATAGATGATTCTCATGGTATCTTGAGAATAGAGATGTGGACGAAGTCGTTGAAGGCGGCGACGTCGAAGAGTACAAGAAAACCTATAGGAAATACTTTGGACTACCAACGGTCGACCGCATGTGATGCCGCAGTTGACCGCGAACGTGCACAGCTCAGAGAAAGTCTCTGGACTTTTTTAGTTGACTATGATGAACTCTGTAGTCGACCGCCAAAACCATGTAGGCGATTCTGGTTTCAATCGTTTGCCACGATCAACCGCGATGGGTTCTGCGATCGACCGCGTGTCGGTGGGCTAGTTTTCGGTTTCCTATTCATTTTAGGTTTTGTGTTTGATATATATTAAAACATGTATTTTCTAAAGGAGGCTAACCAGATTCTATTCAAAAACAAGATCAGGAATATTATTCTTTGATCTAGAGAGATTGTGAGAGAGGGATTTGTAATATATTATTTTTCATAATCTAGAGAAGGTATTTTCCTTCGCCCAACTCAATTCTTTGTGTGTTTTCTATTATCTTCTTAACAACCCACTCTTGATAATTCCGTGATCATAGGTGCTCGTTCAGTGACTCGTATCATGGTCGGTCAACCGAAGGTTGTGCATCGGTCGACCGAACTCAGGTTGTCGGTCGACTGAAACACCCTAAAAAAATCAACTAAAACTTAAGTTCTGGTCGGTCGACCAGAAGGTCATGTTTCGTAGACCGAAATATCCTAAGAAACAAAATTGGAAAATTTTGTTCTGGTCGGTCGACCGACATGCCTTGTGCGGTCGACCAAAAACTTATTTATGTTAAAACTATTTGAAAAACTAAATTTGAATCATCTTTAAAAATATTAAATAAATTCCAAAAATTATAAAAGTTAGGGAAATATTTATAAACATGAAAATGAACATGTTACAAAATAAAATTTTCAAATTGCATTTTCCATTTGTGAAAACTCGTCGTTTTGCAAAAACTCAAAAATATGTGTTTGTATGAGCACTTGATTTTAACATATAACTTAAACTATGTTATAAAAACATTTTAAACTAATTTATGGACTATATATATAATGCATACAAAGATTATTTTGTCCATAAGTCAATAAATACAACGATTAATTAAAAATACCCAAATTGTGATGAAAGTAAGAAATGTGCATGTGTATATAATTGAGCTCAAAAGTGTTGAAACACAAAACACACATCCTACACTATTATACCATATAGATTGCATATGAAGCTCGATTGAGGGTCTTGACTTGACTTGCATTTGCTCCATTTACAATATAGCTCTTGAACCATTCAACTTGGGTTAATCAATCAAAACCAAACACTAAAAAACTCGTTATAAATTATTTGTTAAATCATCAAAACAAGATTAGATAATTAGGCTCACCACATGAATCCTAATATATATATGTTCTACTTCTAATAACAATGTATTTGTGGAAGTAAATGAGTTGAATCATGTTAAGGACATCATATCATCTTTAGATTCAATCCTTAAAACATGCATTGTAAATAAAAACAAGCTTATGAACTTGTGTGCAAACTCCCATATAAATTCTTCCAAGAAACTAACACACTATGCACACATGTATAGCAAAATTTATAAGGTTCTATTTGCGGCCGTAAAAACCATCTTGCTAAATTTTGTTATAATGCACAAAAACCCATCAAGACTAAGAATACTTGTGCATCTCATCAAGCTTCATCACATCATACACATGCTCATGCACACAAAACTCATCTCATCATAAGCATGCTAATGTGTATAAATGTAATTTTTGTGGTAGAGTTGGTCATTTAGAAAAGTTTTGTTTTGATTTGCGAAAAGTTTCTAAATCGTAAAATATTTCAAAGAGACCAACATTGATTCAAAATTTTTCACATTTGCAAAATAATTTTAAAGGAACATCTTTATTTGCAAATGTTTCCCGTGCACACTCATATGATCATCATAAACAAACGTGTCTGTTCTATTGCACTTATTGTAATTAGAAGTGCCATTTGAGTAATTATTGTTATGACCATACTAGTGCACTAAATACGCCTAAATAAGATCATAACCCAAGGGCATTGAGCTTTACTGATAGGGGTCATGTTCCTAAATTCTTCGGTACCAAGAGTAATTGGGTACCTAAGCATGTTTGATTTCAAAACACATTTTAGTATTTTCATTTTTATTTCTAAATTTTGAAAAACGTGTTTTGAAAATTTTGAAATTTAAAACAAAAATTTAAGTCAATACTTTTGTTTTTATTTTTATTGGCTTTGATTTTGATGAGAGGTTTGTTTGAGCAACTCCCCCGGATCTATTGGTGATTTATTTCTAAATCATGCTTACCGGGTGCTAAAAGTTTATATGGGTTGAAACAAGCTCCAAGAGCTTGGTATTGTTGCCACTATTGTTCTATTTGTCAGATATGTCAAATATTAATTTCATTTGTTTTATCCTAAGCATACTCTTTTTGATCTTTGTAGATAAAACATATAAATATTCTGATATTATTATATACTTGATCACTTTTTCATCAAAAATGATGATTTGTAGATCAAGCAAGTTTCAATGTTATTAAGGTTTGGATCGTGATTCATAATATCTTTTGATCATGATTAGTAATTACATATGTGATTTTGTTTGATTGATTTATGATATAATTGATTGATTTGATTTTTATTTGGACTTTCATGATTGTCATGATTTTTCATGGTTATCATGATTTATTTTTATTTGAAAATATCTTTCATGATTCTCATGTTTTTCCAGTCTTTTGATTTCATAAATCTATATATGTTTGGGAATTGAGACAAAATTTTTACAATAATATATCTACGTGTGCTCTCAATCAATCATGATTTATGTTTAATGATTTGTGAACTTTTGATATATTTATCAAACATTTGAA
>BQKN01065431.1:0-19540 GCA_022839385.1 Asparagus kiusianus
TGAGAAATACATTACTTCTTTTGATTCTAATGGCTTTAGGGCTAAATAGTCAAAGGATGAAGAAAGGAATTTGGAGAACTCTATTATCATGCATTTTTGTCCTTAGGTTTTAGAATATGGAAGCACCACAACTCAACTTGTTCGATGATTTTACATGAATTCTTAATGATAATTGATAATTTATATTTGAATTATAAAGTTATAATTTATGTGTTTTCTACATATTCCTGAGATGAGTTCTCCAGTTTTTAAATTCTACCATGTCTAATGATGTACTAGGTATGCCTTAATATGCGATGTTTCATTAGGTGGTATGATTTTTTTATTAGTGGTTTTATCTGCATACTTGCATAGAAAGAACAACAATGATCTCCAAGGGTGCTACCTCCATTGATTATTAATTTTCCATGCCAAGATTTTCTTCTTCTTTTTTATGTGATGTCGTGTGCTCTTATTATTACTAGGCTAATTATTGTCATTTTACTTATTCAAAAATTTTACTTGTCATATTTTTAATTATAAATGAGTTGTGTTCTTATTATCATTACCAGGATAATTATTGTCATTTTACTTATTCAAAAAATTTACTTGTCATATTTTTTATTATAAATGAGTTGTGTACTTCCATGAGAGGAGTTTTGGTGGTTTATCGTGGAAATAGTTATAGCTATGCATTGTAATTTCATTGATCCTTTTGCATTTCTATTAAAAAAATATATTACATATTACATGCTTTCATCAGTTATTATTTCATTCTTTGGGTTGCAATAATGTTTGTAGGCTCTAAACTTCTTTTGCTATTAGTTACTAATAATAAATGTCATTTGATAGTTGTTGTACCCTGAAAATTACTAAGTACAATAGACCCTCTAACACAACCATGTGTCATGTTTAATTGGCCTACCTTTCCCAAATCTAAGAACCCAACCCAAGTATACATATAGTTGACCAATTTTTAGAGGTCCAGATCCAAGATGAAAGGCATCTTTAGGTCGGTCTCTCCACCTAGACCTAAGAAGAAAAGCGCCTTCATGCCAGGATTTTCTCAAGGAGTCGAGAATTCTGAGACGAATGGTATCTTCCACTCGACTTCCATGCAAAATGTCTTGAATGATGAATTAACCTATTAGCATCACCGTGTTTAGCTACGTAGCCCATCGTCATCGCATTTAATATGTGGCCAGGGTGATTATGACTCACTCGTCGAAGTATGACTCTACGGATGATGCCAGCACTTCAAACACCCTGTCAGTATTGCATTAAATGTGAGGATTACTTGCTTACACTGTGATTGATATACGTAAAACACCATCTAATCAAGTGCTTGCTCCGACCCGGTCAAACTACCAAAAAGTCCTCTGCATATTCTTATAAATGTGGATGATTTATTCTGCATAAATGTATGAGTAATCTTGGCGATAGAGTACTCCAAAGCTAAATGTAATATTTTAACCACTTTATCAGTAACTGACTTGAGCATCAGATGGTCCATTTGAGAACCCAACTCTGATTTTCTAGCTGTGTTCCTGTGTACAAGAATATCTACTTGCGTTTATAATCAACCATCAAAGAAGATAAAGGAACCCTAAACTCCTCCAAAACTATCATTAATCTCCTAATCAACTAACTGACATCAACAATAGCTGTTAAGAAAGCTTTAAATTGGAGAACATGTAGAGGTATGCTCCTTTTTCTCTTTTTTCTAATTAATTATATATGTATGCGTTTATTTTCACTTGCTACTTTGAGCTTAATGCATTGCTAGAATAGAGAAGATTTTTTCGTATTTGTTTTTTATTATCTGATATTTCAAATTTGAAGCAAATACTACTAATTTTCATGATGAAAGAGATTTGTTTAGTGTCATCATGGAGGACTTGAATCCTTTTGAAGCTTTGTTAAGGAGTTTCCTAATGGAAGTCCATGTTCCTAATTGTATAAGATATCAAATAGCATTAGCATTCAGACATTTAGCCTGCCAAATGTAGGCTTCAAAAATTACCTATAAGTTACCGCACGTAGCTCGAGACGAAGAAAAGGCGAAAAACGTTGATGTCCGAGTCAAAGAGGATTATTCGATGCCAAAAGGAAGTAAAGAAAAGTGCAACATGAACAAAGAAGCAACACGACGCGCAAAAAGACAAAACAGAGAAGTGCTGAAAAGTCTCAAAAGTGAGAGACACGAAGTGTGTCTATCACAAAGTGAGAGACACAAAGTGTGTCTCGCACAACTGTGTGAGACACATAGTGTGTCTCGCCCAGTTCAGCCTCCCAACGATGCGTATTTCGATAAGATTCCGGGATTCGTTCATTCCAGAGCCTCTCCAACTGACTTGAAGCTATCATTGAAAGTGGAAAAATGATTACTAACTAAGAATAAGATCAAATCATGAATTTTTATCCGAAAACGGAGCACCTGAAGCCTATAAATACAGCCATAGGGTCCCTATACACTAGGGGAATTTCGGACTTGGAGGCAAAGCCCTGACATTTTGGAGAGCAAGGAACACGAATTTCAGATCTAAAGGTGAGTCTTGGCGAGTTCTTCAGCATAAAGAGTAGGACTCCGATAGATCTGCAGCCCCTGTATCTTCCCTTGGGATCAAACATTGTTTTGATCCCGAGAAGAGTATTTATCTCGTATTATTGAGATATTTACTTCTGTTCTCAAGTCTAAAATGAAACAAGAATAGCGAGTCTTCGTTCCGATCATTCAGATCTAATTTTTGATGGTCCATGGATCAAAGCGTCTCCGACACAGGCAAAGTTCCTATACAAGCAGCGATCTATAAACGATCCTACGTGTATTTCAAGGAGATCCCCCTATTTGTTTTCATTGTGTAAGAATGTCTTATAAAAAGACTAACTTTCTATTTTGAATCTGTAAGACGATAAACGTGTAATGGATTCAGCAATGAAAAATATTTTTAACGCAAACACGCTGGCGATCACAGTGGGAGCCGACGGTCTTGCTGTCGAGACCGGAGTGTCGTAACCAAGGATCAAGATCTTGGTTGAAGCAGAGGTCGAGTATGAGTTCGACCAACAAAAGTTCGAGGAGTACGTCTCATCCTCCTCCTCCAGATCCTCCTCCCCTTGCAAGCCTAGGAATGTCTCTTCTTTGAAGAAGATCAGTTGGTCTCCGGATCTGAAGACCCAGGGTCATGATTCTCGCCCAATCACCTCTCCGACACCCAAGGAAGCCAGATTTACTACTCAGGACAAATCCTCTCCAGTTAAGGAGTTGTCTGTTGAAGGCACACTAATTCTGACGAAGAAGGCTCATCATAGGCAGCGCCAACACCTTGCTCGTCAATTTTCTAAAGCTATGGAGCAGGTTGATGGACTCCGCTATCAAGCGGATTTAGAATTTAGGAGGCGCCAAGCGATTAAGACGTAGCCACAACAAGCAACTGATCCCTCCTCCAACCATCAACAAACAAGTGGGTTTGTGTCAAATGAACCCATTTGACTCTCGAGGAGCGCATCCAGAAGCGTCGTGCACTTCTCGCACATACACGAATTCTCGTGCAGAAGGAACAAGAACTATAGAAGGAAGAGGTGGACAAACAACTACCGAATTCCAAACAAGTCTGGGTTCTAAAAGCCAAAACAGCAGCAAAATCAACTTGGAAAACCTCCAAAGTGCCCCAACCTTGGGCGGAAACACAATGTGTGTTTTGCACCTAGGGCAAAACACAATTTGTGTTTTACACCTAGGGCAAAACACAATTTGTGTTTCACACCTAGGGCGAAACACTAGCTGTGTTTTGCACCTAGGGCGAAACACCAGCTGTGTTTCGCACTTGGTGCCAGGCCAGAGGTTGTTTCTCAGCCCTCGTCAGCCTCCGATCCCGCTTTGTCTGCTTTCGTACCTCTGGTGAAGCCTTATGATAGCGTTGATCTATCAAAGTTCAAGATTACAATGACGGATCGCTTTGGTCCTCTACGCGAAGATCGAGGCAAAGCTCCTGTTAAAGAATACTTGGGTCCGGTGAACAAATCCCAAGCGACTCTTTAGCCTGGGGGTTGTACACGCCCTCTTAACAAGTCTATTCATGTAGTCGTCCACTTGGGGGTGCTTGTGAAAGACCAGGAGCCCGTTAAGGTCCTACTCTCACAAGGGCGTGGTTCTAAACATGCGACTCCCGAGTACGCCAATAAGGTGTTACCTCTCTAGAAGAAAACATGTTTGTCAGATGACTGCATTATACCTAGAGATTCGAACCAACAGCTAATAGGTTGCTCCGGCCATAACGCCGATGAGTTATACTATCAAACTGGGGTACGAATAAATCTCAAAAGAGAAGTATCCCAGAATCGAACTCTTACTGTCCTTATGAGAGGCTCATCGGGACAGTATTATTAAAATGTAGTTACCCCGGGACCATTTCACAAAAGGTCTCGGTATTCGAGAAACTTGTAACTCAAGCATCAAAGCTTAGATCAAAACGCTTTCACGAGAGAAAACCCTCCATCCAGGATGATGAATTCCCTGAAGTCACAATCAACATGGATGATAAAGAAAAGTCTGTGATTACTTTAAATGGCTCTAATCCTAACTTTTCTCTAGGAAGAAAAGTCGATTCAGGAATAGCCCAGTGAATGTCTCAACTCTAATTGGGAGCCACCGGACGTGGGGATTATCCGAGGATGCACAAAGGACTATCTTCCGATGACGAACCCTCGTATACGTGTTCTACAATCCCTTCGGATGATATGATTTATAGCGCAAGGCAAGCTAGGGAGTCATTCATGATCACTCCTAATCTCGTGGCTCAGATCCTTCAAGAAGCTCTGGCAAAGCGACAAGAAGAACTCAGGGCTGAGATGAAAATAAAGATGGAGTTAGCCATGTAACAAATGAGAGAGTTGCAGGATCAAAAACTTCAACCTCCTGAGTTAAGATAGCGAGCTAAATCCAGCCATCGCACCCATAATGTCACAGATGACAGTGATCCAGAAAAGGATGAAGTTATCAAGACTGATACACCCCTCGATAACACTGGGGGTGGTTCAATTGCACCCCTCAATAACACTGGGGTGACCCAATTACTTCTTCTCAACATCGCTCGAACAAAGATGAAGGTGAGGACAAAATATGAGAGAACTCGAGAGCAAGGTTAATGCCTTAATGTACGCTCAAGAAGTAAAGAAGACGGGCATTTCATGCTCATATCCAAAGGAGTGGGACGCAATTCCATACCCAGTGAAGTTTGATCTGATTAACTTCACGCCATTTGACGGGAGAGGCTCGCCGACCCAGCATTTGATCTACTTTAAATCTCATTTGGGAATGATCTTTTCGAATAAACCCCTGATGACTCGGTCATTCGTGGGTACCTTTCGCGGGGCCGCCTTCAATTTGTACCGAAGTCTCAAACCAGGAAGTATCAACACCTATGACAACATGGAGATCATGTTTCTCACCAATTTATTCGATGATGACACCGAAGTTTCGATCAAATCTCTTCTACATGAGAAGCAGAAGGACGGGGAGTTAGTTGACAGTTTTGTCAAATGCTTCAGCAACAAGGCAATGAGTTGTAGGGATCCTGTCACAGAGGAGTTCATCTTGTAGATTTACCATAACAATCTCTCCATCGATGTCCTAGAAGCCCTGGGGGTCGTGCCATCCAAAACTTGGAAAGAGATAAAACTGCACGGTGAACAAACCGAACGTTTTCTCAAAAGGAAGAAAACGAGAGAGGCCAACTGACAGCTAAGGCACCTACAACTGTTGTTAACATTTATCAAATGTCACAACAGAAAACTTGGAGGTAACAAAGGACTCCTGATCCGTGGTTCCAAGAGGAGTATTCTTTCAAAGATGATGAAGTTCCAGCCATCTTTAAGTACCTCCTCGCCAATAATAAAGTTAAGCTACCACCGATTATAAATCAGGAGAAAGCAAACAAGACCTCGGATCCAAAGTAATGTGCGTATCACGGGAGGGTCTATCATCCAACAAAGACTTGTTTTACTCTGAAGAACGGCATTCAAGCCTTGATTGACGCCGGCATCGTAACGACGAAACAAACCAAATGAGAATGGCAAAGACTCCGATAAGTATAAGAGTATAAACTGCTTCTCCCTTACCTCTAACTGGTATACGAGGCTAAACTATTCCCTACCTTTGTGATGTATTTCTCTTAAAATTTTGATTTTGTGATATGAGTTTGATTAAAATTTCATGGTTATTGCATGGTGATATTAGTTTGGGAAGATATGAGAAGCTATTTTTCAACTAGTAGAATTATCTAACGCTTGTAAAAGGTGGCAGCATTGGTGCATGATCTGAAAAAAGATCGTTTAAACATAAAGGCAGCTTTCATTCTTTGTCTAAAGCTCTTAAGTCATCAGCGATGAAGGAAACTTTTAGGTTCTCAAATTTCAATTGATTTAAGTATACAAACGGTGAGTTAATATGTAATTTTTCTAGTGAGTTGCTTTGAACATTCAGATATACTGATTGTATGCAAATTTTTAATATGCTTATGTTTATGCTGAATTGGCAACAAAAACTGTTAACTATTATTTTAGTAAATATGTCAATAGGTTCTTTAACTATGTTTTTGAAAATTTACGCCTAAGGATATGATTATTCATTAAATAGGTATACAGATTCATGAATTACATACAAAAACACGAGTCGACTTGACTTGAACATGAGGTCGTGGTTAGCATGGGCTTAACATGCCAACCATACGAAGAATCACCCACGCTTTGCTCGGGTTAAATACTAGTTTATAATGAAAAAGGGATAAAAGGAACAAACAGTGAGTAAATTAATCTAGTATCTTCGCATCTACATAAGAATCTTTTCAAGCGGTTGACCAACTATCCGATTACTTCATTCCAAAGGAAAAACCGAAGATTTTTACTCACCTTCACAACAGACTAGAAGCCTTAATTGTAAAGTCCAATTTAAAAGATACCGCATACGGTAAAAACTCAAGCTCCAGAAGATTCCCCTCCTATGTCAAAAGAAATTATTATGACCCAAAAAGAATCCACTCAAGTTGGATCACTACCTCTATCAACTTCAAATTTAAGTAGGAATAATTTCCAAATTAACAGTTTATTCCAAAACTCTACTCCTTCCAATTCTGGAAGATTAGAGGCACTAATTAATTAAATAAAAATTAACGGCATTTCACATAAGTGACAGAGACCTTTACCTGCAGTGGCGCCAAGGGCGACAGATACCCATCAAACGCCGAAGTAGACAGCCAAACCTCATCGACGGTGGCCGCATCAACCCCCTTTTCGTCGCCGTGCAGAATTGAGAAGTCGCGAGATTCACGTCCCGGAATGAGGCGTCAAGCGCGTTGGCTAGAGTTTTTGGCGCCGACGCGATGAAGGATCCGGATAGGGTAGGAGCGGGAGTCCAGCTGGGTCAGCGTTCCCTCAGTGAAGATGAGCTTGGGGATTAATTGGGCAGAGGGTCGTGGATTAAGAGGGATCCGGGATATTCCTCTACGCTCATTTTTCGTCCCTAGCTTTTCCCTTTTAAGAAATACAAGAGGCACACCATTGGACACAATCCCAACCATACCCCCTCACCTGCTACAGTGCAGGGGGCCTCACATGAGATTTTTTTTAAAAATCCCATGTGAGGCCCCCTGCACTGTAGCAGGTGAGGGGGTGTGGTTAGGATTGTTAGCTTGACCTGGTCTAAGATGACCAAATCAACAATTCTCAGTAGAGAGAATTGTGGAATGTGAAAACGTGGAAGGGTTGTTGAGAGAAAATCTCTCAATGGGGCGGATCTGGGGGGTGGAGTTAGTGGGTTCAGCCCCTATAAATTGAGGAGAAATCTCCTTGAGAAAACACAACAAAAGAAAGTGATAAACCCTTACCCATTGGACACAATCCCAACCATACCCCCTCACCTGCTACAGTGCAGGGGGCCTCACATGAGATTTTTTTTAAAAATCCCATGTGAGGCCCCCTGCACTGTAGCAGGTGAGGGGGTGTGGTTAGGATTGTGTCCAAGGATGTGCCTCTAGTGCCACTCTTTCCCTTTCACGTACGATATTCGAAACGCTAGGGAGGGAAGGGTTGCTGATTAGTCCCACATCGATTAATTACATGTACAGGATTAGCAGCTTAATTTTTTATGGGGAGTTGCCGACCTCTGTAGCGCGAGCTTGTCACCCGAGCGGGGGCTATAGCCTATAAGATGGTTGAATGAGCAATTAAAATGATTAATTAATGGGGATTTCACAATTCAATTAATTGATCCTCTATAATCCTAACATCTGTGCGAAAAATTAATTCCTCAACAACCAACCCACACACGCCCCCATTAATCCACCTTTGCCCAAACTACCATCTTTTCGAAATTGAAAGAGACCTATTCATCCTACGACGTGCAAATTTTCGCAAGTCCTTTTTTACACCAGAATTTATCTATTGTGCCAAAATTAAACAATTCTCAAAACTTCTCGCCGAAAAAAGTAGAAAATTTTTAAACTTCCTTTACTTTTTTTTTTCTTTGTCTATTTTGAAGTCCCAAACTCAGAACGTTGCCTGAGAATACATGAAACTTCTTGTAGGTAAACAAATATTTCAAAGTTTTCTTTCTTGGAGGCATCATAAAATATAAGTGTCATTAGGCTGTTTATTTCGTTAATTGTAACATTTTTTTTCATTTGTATCTAAAATTCCTAGCCAGACAACCAATCTTTTTAATTTCCAGAAAGATTTTTCTAATTATCTTAACGATACTAGCATTATCCTTGCAATCAATTTTCTAATAAATCTTAGGGGGTGTTTTTCATTCTCACTGTTGATTTGATCCCGGACAATTATCCATGAATCCGACAAGTTTTTATTGGGACGTGGACTCGGGTTTTATGACTATATCCCTAGACTCTTAGATTAAAATTTGATTTTTGTGAGAAGAATTCTTGAACTTCTAGTTTGAATTCTTGAACTTTTGCTTTGCATTCATACGCTAATAGTCGGATTCACTGACTAAATTTTAGATTTGTGGGTTATCTGCATTAGGAGTTTCAAATTAAATCATTATGTTTAATTATTAAGCAAAAAAATGAACATTAACTTGAAAAAGCGCCCTCATTCGGATTAATGGATGACAATAATGAAACTGAACACATCTTACAAGTTCAAACAAATGTATCTGTAATCTTAAATATTAAAAAAATTATTTTTAAGAAATGATAAATAATGAGATAAAAAAGAAATGTTAAAAAATAAACATATCTAATTAAATATTAAATATATTAAGTGACTAAATAGTTTTAAATATATTTCATTTTAAATGAATGAAATAAATTAATAGAAGTTGAATACAAATATTTTAAAATTAAATACATTCAGTGTTAATATATAAATTAACTAGAAAAATGGAATATTTTAAAATTATATATATTTAACTTGAAATATATTAAGGGGCGTTATTCATTCTGGATTGTTAGTTTGAACTCGGGCATTTATCCATGAATCAGACATTCTTAGGTTTGGACCGAAACATGGATTTTATAGTTAGAGATGAGAACTCTTGGATTTGATTTTGATTTTTTAAGTAGAATCCTTAAAATTTTGGTTTGGAGCCTTGAATTTTTGTTTTGGATTCATAGACTGAAGGTCGGATTCTTAGACTAAAATTTAGATTTGCGGATTGTTTGCATTAGGAGTTTCAAATTAAATTATTATGTTAAATAATAATTACTAACAAACATAAAAAATTAATTTGAAAAACTACCCCACCCTCATTTCGATTGACGGATGCCAACAACAAGATTGAATGAATCTTGTATTCTAATTAAATAGTTCACATGATGCCACATAAAAGAAAATAACTAATGTTCAAGTACATAAATAAAAATAACTCGTGTTCAAGTACATGAATGAAAATAATTGGTGCTAATTGATCATGTAAAAACTAATTTATATATTTAAATATGTAAATATTAAATATGCTAGAAACTTTTATATCAAAATTTTGACATCAAATATTTGAATGATTTAATATTAAATATTTATTATTTAATCTATTAAAATTCTAAATATTATATATATTTAATATTTATGTATTTAATATACTTCATATCTAACATTTAAATAAAATTGAAATGTATGTAATATAATATTAAATATTTAAAATAGTTATATATTTAAGAAATGTTATATAATAAACATATATATTTAAATATTAAATAAATTAATGGATTAAATAGTATTAAATATATTTTACTTTAAATGAATTAAATAAATTTATAGAAGTTGATTACAAATATTTTAATTTTAAATACATTCAATGTTAATATATAAATAGTTTAAACTTAAATATATTTAATTTCATATATATAGAATATTTAAAATTAGATATATTTAATTTCAAATATATTAAATATTTAAATAAGTAAAGTCAACAGGAGAAAGAAAATCCACAGAGTAAGATCACAATCCACTAATTTTAACTTGGACTTTCTCTTGAAAATATCTCATTAAAAACTATAGAGTTTGAATGAAATGTGGATTTTGAAATCCTAGCCCTAATCTAATAACACGTTAAATTCAAATCTAAATCCTAGTTCGAAACCAATAACATCATAAATTCAAATGCAAAACTAATCGTAGACCAATAACACCTTAAATTTAAATCTAAATTCTAGTCCGAAATGAATAACACTCTAAATTAAAATCCAAAACAAATCCTAGCCCAAATAAACAATCCTCAACCAATCCTCCCCCCACCCCCCACCCCCACCCCCTTCCTCCTTCTAAATATTTAAATAAGTAAAGAGAAGAGGAGAGAGAAAATCCACATTGTAAGATCACACTTCATCAATTTTAACTTGAACTTTTTTTTGAAAATTTCTCATTAAAAACTATAGAGTTTGAATGGAGTGTGGATTTTGAAATGATAATCTTAATAATAATCCTAAACAACCAATAACACGTTAAGTTCAAATCCAAATCCTAGTCCTAAACCAATAACACGTTAATTCAAATCCAAATTCTAGTCCTAAGATAATAACATATTAAATTCAAATCTGAATCCTTGTCCTAAACCAATAAAACTTTAAATTTAAATTCAAATTTTAGTCCAAATGAATAACACTCTAAATTAAAGTCAAATAAAAGGGAAAAATGTATCGTGGCCCCAAAAGTAGTAACCTCATGTAACCAGGTCCTTTGTATTTTGGCCCATGTGATTCATCCCTAATTACGCACTGTATTTGTGTTAAGGTCCCAAAGTAGTGGACCACAAGAAAAGCCCAGCGAAAGTTACAAATTCACTCTTTGGTTTGACTGAACTCGGTAACTGCGCCCCCTCCCTACCTAAGTACCCTCTCTCTTCTACCGCTGAGGAGCCACCAAAATTCTCGAACCTAAAAACTCGTCAGATTTCAATCTTGGTTAGGGTTTTCACCATGAAAAATATCGTCCAAGGAAGCAGCATCCGTTAATGATTACGAAGTTGTTCATCACGGTGAACGGTAGGATAAAGATGGAGCCAGATCATAGTCTTCGGTCGCACTACTCGAATCATCTGGGGTTGGAAACACGGAGGAAGCCACTCAAGGCCTTTTGGTCATGCAAAGTGGTGCAGTAGAATGGAGAGGCCGGAAAAGAAGAACAACAACGGCTCGTTCCAACGAACCCAAACCCAAAAAGCAGTAAGTGTTAGGCTAGGTTATCCAATATTTGGGGACTTGATGAAATTTTCCCTAATTCCATTTTCAAATTAAGTGCTAGGTCTAGGACAATGCATAACAGTCCATGCTAGTTCTAATTGGAGTTCATCTTCTAATTTCGTTTTAGTTCTAGAATAGTGCATAAAAGTCCATGTTAGTTCTATTTTGAGTTCATCTTAGAATAGTGCTAGGTCTTAGAACAGTCCATGTTAGTTCTAATTGGAGTCCATGTTAGTTCTATAACAATTCGTGTTAGTTCTATTAGAAGCTCGTTCGTGTTAGGTCTAATTTTAGTTCATGTTAGGTTTAATTTAACTTGAACATTTAATTTTATTTTCAAGAAAAAAGTTAGTGATGCTGATGCTTGTGAAATAAGGCTAACCGCTAATAATTGGGTTTATTGGGAATTTCTGAAGCGACTTGCACCAAAGATTTATCAATGGCATAGGGATGCATATTGTGAAACTATATTTGAGCACTATATACTATTTGGAGCTCATGCGCCTGATCACCCCATACTTGAGCTGGTGTTGAGCTATTATGATGGTGATAATAACACATTTTCTATCCCTGATTCAAAAACTTGAGGAATGAAAATTGTTAAATTTGATTTAGAATGGATCCATAATCATACTTTTTTCCCTCTTCATGGGGAAATCCTTTATACCAATCGGGACTCCAAAAACATAATATGGGTGGAATATTTTGCTAAACTTTTCAAATCTGAAAAGGGGAAGAAGTTAAAAAAAAGTATCAATTACCCATCGAAAATACCTTGAAGATCAACTAGAAAGTCTTGTGGAATCTACAGAAAAGAAGGATATCCAAAACTTTGTTTTGCTGTAAATTCTTTATCAATGTTCTATGGTATGGTGCCCCAGAAGTAGGGAGTGTATCCCTAGCCCACTACTTAAGTACATTGATAGCATTGAGAGGGTCAAAGGAGTTGCATGAGCTCAACTCTTTTATACAGAGATTATTAGAGGCATTAGAGTTCTTTGGAGGGCTTGAAGAAGTTAAGGGATATATATGTCCCAGGATGCATGCTACTATTGTGTGTAAGTTCCATGTTAAGTTTACTTTGGTTCATTCTAGTTCTAATTGGAGTCATGTTAGTTC
This sequence comes from Asparagus kiusianus, assembly GCA_022839385.1. Lineage (NCBI taxonomy): Eukaryota > Viridiplantae > Streptophyta > Magnoliopsida > Asparagales > Asparagaceae > Asparagus > Asparagus kiusianus. Next base: position 12,792 of record BQKN01065431.1, read on the forward strand.
TAATTTATACCATGTTAGTTCTAATTGCATTCAAGTTAGTTCTATTGCAGTTCATGTTAGTCCTATTTGCTATTCATTCTAGTTCTAATGCTAGTTCTAATTGGAGTTATGTTAGTTCAATTGCAGTTCATGTTATTCTTATTTGTTGTTCATACTAGTTTTAATTGGAGTCATGTTAGTTCTATTTTATATCATGTTAGTTCTAGTTGCATTTATGTTAGTTCTATTACAGTTCATATTAGTTCTATTTGATGTTCATGCTAGTTCTAATTAGAGTCATGTTAGTTCTATTGCAGTTCATGTTAGTTCTATTTGCTATTCATACTAGTTCTAATTGGTGTCATGTTAGTTCTATTGCAGTTCATGTTAATTCTATTTGTTGTTCATGCTAGTTCTAATTGGAGTCATGTTAGTTCTAATTGGAGTCGTGTTAATTCTATTGCAGTTCATGTTAGTTCTATTTGATGTTTATGCTAGTTCTAATAGTTTTAATGTTAATGTTAAATATTAGTTTGGTAAATTTGTAATTGTTAGAATGCTTAATGTATTTGTTACAGCCCTGGTACTACGAGATGATCGGCATAAAGAAATATGCCTATATCGACAGATTCAGACTTGCAATGACAAATTGGGCAGTAAAGGGTGAGAAAATCCAATCTATGAAGATGAGGACAATTACATCAAGGGCTTTTGTATTTGCTTCATGGTGGCCAGCTTGATGGCAGGGTAAGATTATAAATTTAATAATTGAAGGAGCCTTGTTTATATTAAATGTTAATTTTCAGTGATGTTACAGATGGAAGAAGCAGTTTTGGACACGCTTCAGACAGATGCATATAACAAAAAATATGGAATCGTATCAGTGTTCTTCCTTGTAAGTATATGTTAGTTCTATTACAGTTCATGTTAGTTCTATTGCAATTCATGTTAGTTCTATTGCAGTTTATGTTAGTTCTAATAACAGTACAATGTTAGTTCTAATCAGGTTCATGTTTATTCTATTTTGACTCATGCATAATCCAGATCTTCTTTCTAATTTCAACCCATACATTACTTGGTTTACAGCACTCACTCTACTCCTTCGAGCCGGAATATTACATGCTATTTTTGTCACATCTTGAAAAATATACCGCCGTCGGCATAGAGCATTTGTTGATTCCTATGATCAGAGATGATCACTAAAATCTGGCTGAAGTCCATTTGAAAGAAAAAGTGGTCTGACATTATAGTTCTACTGGCTATGAGGCGTATACGGAACCTGTTAACAGAATCTTAAAGTTTTTTGATCTCATGCAAGTTGATTTTGTTAAAGAAAAGGTGTGTAGAGAATTTAAATATCAAGCCAACAAATGCGAGCAACAAAGAGGGAGGTGAGTATCATGTTAAAATTGTTTGTCTAGAGATATAGCGAAAAAAATAATTTCGCATGCTATGTTGCAGCTATGACTGTGGTGTGTTCGTCTACATTTAAATACAAGCAATATTTCTTGTCCGCTCGACATTGCGCATGACTCCTACAAACGATATCTCTGAAGCTATGCGAGTAAGACTTGCCACACAATTACTAATTGTTGGTTGTGAACAAAGACATAAAGATGGATCACAATACAGTGATGAATAACATGTATATTCGAAGCTAATAATGTATGTATATTTAATTGGAAATATATATTTTACAGTTCTTGTTAGCTCTAACTTCGTGTTAATTCTAATGGATTTCGTGTTAGCTCTAGTTAGTTTCATGTTAGTTCAAACTTAGTTCTTGTTAGCTCTAACTTCGCATTAGTTCTAATGGAGTTCATGTTAGCTCTAGTTGGTATCATGTTATTTCTAACTCAGTTTTTATTAGTTTTAGAGCTAACACGAACTGCAGATAGAACTAACAGTTTTTTAACTAGAGCTAACACAAACTCCATTAGAACTAATGCGAAGTTAGAGCTAACAAGAACTAAGTTAGAACTAACACGACACCAACTAGAGCTAACACGAACTCCATTAGAACTAACACGAAGTTAGGGCTAACACGAACTGCAAATAGAACTAACATATATTTAACTAGAGCTAATACGAACTCCAATTAGAATTAATGCGAAGTTAGAACTAACAAGAATTGAGTTATAACTAACATGACACCAACTAGAGCTAACACGAAATCCATTACAACTAACGCGAAGTTAGAGGTAACACGAACTTAATTTAGAACTAACAGATTTTTAACTAGAGCTAACACGAACTCCAATTAGAACTAACGCAAAGTTAGAACTAACAAGAACTGAGTTAGAACTAACATGACACCAAGTAGAGCTAACACGAACTCCACTTAGAACTAACACAAAGTTAGAACTAATAAGAACTGAGTTAGAACTAACAGATTTTAACTAGAGCTAACACGAACTCCAATTAGAACTAATGCAAACTTAGAACTAATAAGAACTAAGTTAGAACTAACACGACACCAACTAGAGCTAACACAAATTCCATTAGAACTAACACGAAGTTAGAACTAATATGAACTCTAACTAGAGCTAACACAAACTCCATTAGAACTAACGCAAAGTTAGAGCTAACACGAACTTCGCATTAGTTCTAATGGAGTTTGTGTTAGCTCTAGTTGGTGTCATGTTAGTTCTTACTCAGTTCTTGTTAACTCTAACTTTGTATTAGTTCTAATGGAGTTCGTATTAGCTCTAGTTAAAAAAATTGTTAGTTCTATCTGCAGTTCTTGTTAGTTCACCCACTATTCGTGTGTCCACAAGACATATCCCTTCACCCCTACTATTCACATAATCTATTCGCGTCTTCCCAAGACATATCTTATGATTCTTATCATCCCTACTATTCACATCATCTATTCGCGTGCTCCTAATTCAGGACAGGCGGTTAAGCTCCACATCACTAACATTTTTCCTTGATCTTCACGTCATTGCCATTCTTTCCACAACCCATCCACTTCTTCCAAAGGCATAAGTGACTCTCTAAGCCTCCATCTCCAATCAAATTCCTAAACCCATATAGTGCCATTTTTGTCATAAACCATCACACATGGCTAAGGATTGCCCTCACGGTGATGTCGTCTGTGTACACTATCATGGATCAAGACATATCTCTCATGATTGTCCTCATGGTATGAGAGCCTGTGCCCCTCCAAGATTGCTTACCATCCCTGCCAACACCGCCAGCACCATCGAGCATCTTTCTTCTTTCTCCATCTTCTATCTTGATGTAGGTCGTCCATCTGTTCAGGAGCTCAGAGAGATGCTTGCTTACTGCTTCAATGTTAGGTCATGGCCCCATCAGATCAAGGAGGCGGTAGGACTTAGCTTCATGGTGCAATTTTCGTCCGATGACCTTCTTGCCAAAGCTATCAAGTGCAGGCTAATAGACATGGGCTCCTTTAAGGGCAGATTCCACTGTTGGAGGGAGGATATCAGGCTATCCATATTACCCAAACCCTTTCTAATATAGATCCGTCTCTTAACACTCACATACCACCTATGGGATTGGGAATTTCTGCAATCTTTGTTTGTTGGTATCAGCGAATGCGTCATGTGCTCCAACGACGTCATATCCTATTCTAATTTCAAAGACTGCAAACTGCTTATCAAGATTAGAGATTTTTCTGATGTCCCTAAGAGGCTTGGATTCTGTTACATCTCTCAAGTTGACGGCAACCTAATGGAAGGCTATGCCGTCATGCAAGTTATCGATAACACTATTTCGGAGAGGGCTCACGGATCCACTCGCATTAACTTAGAGCCCTAACACGCATAGCCGTTAGGCACCGACCCAGAGTTGATTGAGGTTTAGTTGGAACGACAGGCATATGACTGTGGAGAGATACCTTTGGCAGTGGTTTCTCCAAGCCCAATGTCACGCCCCGCTTCCCAAAATACCTGAGAATCGGAACGTGAACAAGCCCGCGACGTATTAGATTAAGGAGAATAAATAAAAATAAACATTTCTCCTCAACTTAATACGCTAAGTGTCTGGAAATAAATACAAAATAAAGGCACAGGTCCCCGATCACAGATAACGAGAATATAATTAACAACACAGAATAAAATAATACATATCACAATGGAATATCATCCAGGACATAATATTCGGGTCAACATGCTCTTATACAAAATTGAACAAATGAATACTGAAGAGATACAAAAATACACTGATCAAAAAGAAATGAAAGCGCTACAAAAATAAACTAAAGAGAATATCTAAGCTTCGATTTTTTTCTGCTCCGTCTACTATGCACTCCAGCTGAGAATCCTCTGGCTCCTGGCGATCTCTCAGCTGGACCTGTCCTTCCTCTAAGTCTGACGTACACCAAAGAAAATAGGTGTACATCAGCGTGTATGGCACACAGCAAGGCCCCACAAAAGAAAAGAACGAACGAAAACTCAATGCGAAAAATGATACAACAACAGAAATGATAAAGAAACGTGCAACTGTAAATCCAACAAAATCAATCAAGTAATAAGTCAATCATGCAGCTAACGATCAGAAATCATCCAAGTAATAAGGTCATACAACTAGATGGAATTAATATTTAAAAATCTACAACAAGAGACGTAGTACGTAGAGCGAAATAATCCAAACAAGGAAACCCTCATGTATATACCATATGTCTCAAATTGTAGATAATTAAATATTAATCCCGATCTATGTATAAAAAAAAATATAATTGACCTACATCTCACAAGAATCCATAATCACTTTAAGTAACAAGGTCATATAACTAGTCATTTTATAACAGGTCACTGGTCCGCATCTTACACAGAATTAACGCTCATATCATCGGATAACTGACTGTTCACAAATCCCCTACGTGCATCCAATACCGCTACATAAACTCGGTCAGAGGACTACACACAATTCGTTTTTAGCCTAGTCCGGACTCAAGCTAAACTCGAGTGAATATCAAATTCACGGACCAAAGTAGCGATAACGATCTACTTTGACCTAACAAATCAACCTCAGTGGCGACACCGATCCACTGGTGCGAGCGTAGAAGATATATCAACAGCCTTATCCGATTACATGAATAGAGACTTTCTCACCCTAATATCTCTTGTATTTCTAAGTCAATAACACACAAGCCGCTAGGTCTTATTCATGTCACATAGGTCACTATAGTCATAAACTCCTAACGATTCTCAATCATAACAAGGAACAATCAATGCAACTAATCATGTACAATAATATCATGGTATATCAGACAATCAAAATTAAGAATTATAAATCATAAACAGCGTCTACATGATTCAGAAAATAATCTTTTTCTAAATAATTCATTTTAAATTATTTCTCATCATTAATAATTCCAAAAATCTTTAAAATATTCTTTCTTTTAAAAACATCTCAAAATAAACTGTAATGATCGTAAAATTTAATACTAATTAACATAATTTTCTAGTATTTTTAAATAATTAATTATGATTTTTAAATAGTATTTATATTTTTCTCGAATTTTTATAATTTCCTATGATTTAAAGTCTAAATTTTATCTAAATGATTTTAATATCTATAAATTTATTTTCAGTGGTAAAATTTTCTAAAGTTAATCTGTTGTGTTATTGACACTAATACATATTATTTTAATAATATGTTATATTATTATCATTATTACATATTATTTCATGTATTATATTGCATTATTAATTACGCATGATTTATATAAATTGTTGTATTATTTCTACTATCGCGTATTATCAGTCGTAATAGTATAACTAATACGTTTTATTGTATAGATAATTATCTCATAATTATTTGATTTTAAATATAAATAAATATATTATTATTATTATTAATTATTCTCGTTTAATTGTACAATATGCGTATATTTCGACTATTTCGTATCAACTATCGTATTAGCACAACATGTATGTTTTTATTTGTAGATAATTACTCTATAATTATTTTAATTTTTTAAGTACCCGTATTTATTTATTTTAATTATTTTTGTTTAAATCCTTAACCCTAACCCTAATTCATCTATATATATATATATGACTTCTCTCTACTATTCACGAAACAGCCACACCTACCTCTTTTCTCTCTCCCACGTTTCTCTCACCGTACTCCCTCACTCTCATTCTCTCCCCACGTCCCCATGTTCCCCTCTCGTTCTCTCTCTTCAAAAGAGATGCTCCATCTCCCTTTCTCTCCCTTATTATATCATCATTCTATCTCTCCCTCTCTGAACCCATCAATACCACCATCGCCACCTTGAGCTCCGTCAATCCCCAGCCCACCGTTCACCCTCGAACCACCGGCGAACTCCCTCCACCTCCTCCATCTCGAGTTCGCCCAGCCACCCGCGCTGCCTCCCCGCTCAGATACCGCACCGCACAGCACCTCGCCCGCCCGTCTCCTCCTCCGACGCTGAGCCTAAGCCCCTGTCCCGTCGCCGGATCTGCAGACCGCCGCCACTTCTGTGCAGTCGCTATCCACCACGCTCCCTACCTCCTTCTTTCTCCCTCGACCCCGTTCGAAGCCGCCGGCGGACTCCAGCCCCACGTCGCGCCGAGCACTACCCGGCAGCCCCCGCTCCTCGCTCTCACCGTCTGACGCTCACGAACCAAGGCAAGTCCCACTTCTCTTGTTTTGTATTCACAGATATAGCATTGCTTGTGATGTATTGTGGGAATGTAGTTAAACTGTACATGGTAATATAATAAAGTATGAGCAAGTGTGTAGGTACTTGGCAAGTGATTAGTGAAATATGTATTTGATTGTTTGATGCGTGTATA
>BQKN01065436.1:0-42820 GCA_022839385.1 Asparagus kiusianus
ATGTTTTGGTTTAATATTATTTGAGTTTTAATATGAAACAATTGAATACAATTGAAAATACATTTCTTGTTTCATAATTATATGCATATATATGATTTCATCAATATTAATTTTATTTAGTTCAAGAAAATCATATTTATTGTTTTTTGAAAAGTTTGCAAAATATGTAATTTTGTGAAAATATTATATTTTTAGCTTTTAGACTTAATAATAATCATATACATCTTTTATTAAGTCTATAAAATCTTTTTTTAATGTTTCAAAACATGGTTAAGCTAAAATATCAAAACTATTGTGTTTACATTTTCATGTTTTGGACTATTTTGCAAAATAATAATTTTTCACAAATGGAAAATGCAATTTGGAAAATTCTTTTTGTAACATGTTTATATACATTTCCTAAAGTTTCATTATTTTTAGACTTCATTTGTTATTTTTAACATATTTTTAAAAGTCTCAAAATCTGTTTCAAAACTGTCATTTCATATATCAGTTTACGGTTGACCGCCACGGTCGACCGTGCCTGTGTCTTTTGCTGAGTGGGCTGCAAAAATTTTCACAGTCGATCACCAAGGTCGACCGTCAGCTCGAAAATTCCCACAGTCGACCGCCACGATCGACCGCGTAAGTCTCTGGAAGTTTTCTGGGTTTCTTAGCTGGCTCGCGGTCGATCGCGAGTTTTCCACGCTCGACCGTCGTTCACCCCAACGGCTCTTTTTATACAGATTCGTATTCCTGATTTTCTGGGATTTTTGTTATTTTGTTTGGGGTGTTGGCTGATGGTTTCTCTTCCTATAAAAACCTCTCAACCCCTCTTCTACGAACAGAGAATTGGAGAAAGTTTTAAACAAGTTTAAGAGGGTTTTACAGTTTGTTTAGTTTGTTTTTGGGGTTTGCTTTTACAAAGATGAGCTTTCATCATCTGTTGAGGAGTTCATCTTCAATATCTTCTCATCCTCTCTTTGTGTTTATAGAGAAGTTTTCTAACTCTTTTCTCTAGCAATATTATTATTGATTTTCATATTCTTATTATTGCTAGTTTGCTATTTGAGTTTAGTTTTGTTTTATATCTCATTGTTACACACACCTACATTGAGCTTATTGTATTTTCATATATAGTATATTTGGGTTTGTGAGAGTTGTAACAATTGAGTGTGAGCTTTCATTGTGTTCTCATCCATATTAGAGAACAAATCATTTATTGTTTTGTGCTTATTATAAGATTCACTTTGTAATACACTTGTACACCAAGAGAAGTGTGTGGCGAGAGTCGGGGATCGTCCCAAGAGGAGTGGCGTCGGTTGACGAATCTAGCGAGAGGTTGTATCTGAGCACTTGAGAAAGACACGTCTAGTTCAACACTTGAGATGGTGTAGAGTGGGATTACGAGAGTGTGTTAGTTGTAAAGTTTTCGGTAAACTAGAAAACTGTATTGTGAGGTGTAAACGTTGTACGGGTAAACGTAGAAAACCTGATTGTGATAGTGGATTTCTCCCCGGGAGTGGGGAGTGGAGACGTAGGATGGAAGGTCCGAACTCCGTGATCATATAGTGTGTTTGAGTTTGTCATTGACGCGTTTGCTTTTGTATTTATATTATATCGCCAATTGCTTATTACTCTTATATTTTGCCCTATCACATTTGTAGTTTGATTATGTTACCCATGTGATAGTTTATATATCATTACATATATTTTTATCATATAGGATATATCTTATTGTTCATATTGCTTATCCTACCTTACATATCTTGTTGTATTTTATACTTGCTAGGATAACTTGTTAATTAGTTTTAATTAGCATAAAATCGGATTAGATTAGCATAAGATCCTAATCACCCCCCCTCTAGGGTCTAACAATGAGATTCGTCATGATAATGATCCTCGCCTGTTTGTAATGAGGTGTGACCTTCATTTGTATTTTGGCATTTTTGAGTGTCTACAAAACCCCTTCAAATTTTTTAGACCTGAATTGGGTTGTATGGGTTCTGGAATACTTTGAACTCTCTTGATTATCACGAATTTGGTTCGTAGGACAAACTTAGCTTCAACGCTTTGAGATGAACCTTGTGGTTCGTCATTTTTGGGCGAGTCTCGATGTTTCGAAACGAGGTTCGGTGGTTTATTAAGTCTTGTCACCCTGTATGAACTCTGTCAAACCCTCATGGCACTGACAATCAGGCTTGTCTGCATTAAATGTGATGGTCTCCATCATCGCACCTTTTCCAGGCCCGATAGGCGGTTGCCAGTTAGAGCCTCGAGATCTCCTCCATAAATCTCGTCCGTAAATCTCGTATGTAGCAGATTTCATCTGCAGATCGCGGTCGTAAATCTTGGCCATTGATTTGATTTTTTCCCCGCATATATATAGGGCATTTTCATCTGAAGAATCCTTTCCTTTTCTTTGAATTTCTTAAGCCGTCAAAGCTTTCGTCTTCCAAGTTTCCAACTCTCTCTTCTTCGAAAACTTCCAGCTTTCGTTAGGATGGATGGCCTCGAAAGTCATCACTGACAAGACTAAGGGCAAGAAGGCAGTGGGTTCTTCAGAGGAACCTACTGTTTTATCTACTTTCTCAGGTAGTACATCTGAACGCAAAATTTGTATTTTAAAACAGTTGAACTCTGCCTATTTCATGCTTGAGTCTTTGAGGGAGATGAACAATTTCCCTTATTGAGATGAAGCTCATCCGATAGATGATATTCGTCTATTAGACGAGTTTGTCGATCTGATGAATCTGGTCTTTTTCTGACGGGGTTCGTCTATCAAACAAAGTTTATTTATTTGACAAGGTTCCTCTATCTAACGAAATTAGTCTGTCATACAAGGTTTGTCTGTCCAACAAAATTGGTCTATCTGACGAGGTTAGTCTTGATGGACGAGGTTCGTCAGACAAATGAAGTTCGTTTGAAATGATGAAGTTCGTTCTTTGGCCATGGCTCAATCTACTTGACCTATTTGGACTAACTCTACTTGTCCCTTTGCACTTTTGCATCCTTCTGCTCCGATTCCTCCATGTGACGACATTAGGCTGGATAGCACTCAAACCATGAACGAACCATCCTCATTATGCCATGTTCGAGAGCCTTCCCATATTTCAAGACCAAATCCAGGAAGAACTTCACCTTCTTTCTGAACCTTCAAGCACCATATTTAGGCATTTGATCACGGATGCTCCTTTAGAAACAACTGATCGAAGCCATATTTCAAAACCTGTTTTTCTGTTTGGAGATCCTACAAAAGACCCCGATGTGTTGGATATTGGGGAATATCAATGGCTCAGGACCGTGAACATGAGACATCTCTTCACTCCTCATATGGGACGTGACTTTTCCCTTACTGCCCTCAAAGTAGCTTCAATTCCTAGGAAGATGAACAAGGAACTGACCCCGGTAGAGGATGGGGTCACATGTGGATATTTCTCCAGAAGTGGCGCCAGGGTGGATGGTGGCGGTTGTTACATCACCAGTTTACATCCAGGGCTAGTTCAGAGGGAGTTACTTATTGGTGAGATGACCATGGAGGCAAACACCTTCGGCCACACTTTCTTAAAGGCAGAGAGGCAATTTCCTACCAAAGATTTTAGAACTCCCATTTGGTCCCGTTGGAGTGCTACACAGTGGTGGCCTCGGGTCACCGAATTCATCTTGTGGGAGAACCACGATGATCTGCAGAGGTTTGACCGTTTTGCGCCGATCAGGGTGACACAACTCGGGCTAAAGAACAATGCCCATCATTTTTTCAGCATGTTAGAATTATATAACCCTGACACGCGCACCTTCTTCACTCCTGATGGAGAGTTGGGAATCCTACTCCATTAAATGATGGAAGTCTCGGGATTACCATTTGGAGGATACCCCTATGAGGAATACATCCCAGGACATAAAGAGCTGGTGGATTTGGAAAAGGACCACCCCCAAGCTGTCAAAACTTTTTGGGAGGTAATGTGCCATTACCATATTTACCTAAATATTAAGGGCCATGCTAATAAAAAGGGTGACAAATATATCAGTCATGGCATTTGGGCACATTATCTTTGCAAGAACTTGGATTGAAAGAAGGTCCCGGTGGTACCATTGAGCCCCTGCGACATGGTTGAGTCGGCACGACGCATCTTTGCTCATCCCCCTACCACCTATACAATGCTTTCAGATGAATGTGGCTATGCTATGGATGAATGTTCGAGAGCTTCTTTCACTAAGTTGAAGAACAGATTTATTTTAAGGCATTGCTGGTGGGATACCTCATGTTGTGGCTTACGCATATTGTCTTTCCTACCAGCAGCTTCGAAACCCTGCCAAGGGAAGTGGTGTTCTCGGTTGTCCGTTTAGCGTACGGCCACCCATATGCTCTCCTCCCAGCCATGATCGCTCGTATCCATAGGGGATTGCGATAGTTATGCTTCTGCTTTTTCCCAGGCATTGAAAATACTCGAGTGGATCTCCCTTACGCCTATCTCATGGCATGGTTTGTAATGCATTGCCTCACCCTTATGAGTATGCCTTCCGCTCATGAAGAAAGTCAGATCACTCCCTTCATCCAGCGGCTGGAAAATTCCAATTGGAGTAAGCATTACATGGCGATGATGAGGAACGCACTCAGAGACCATAGCAATTTTGACTTCTACCGATGTTTTCCTTACTTCTCCGAGACCAACTACGGTAAAACTATAGCGGATGAGTCGAACAGTTAAGGATACACTACCCTATCGCTTGCCTGCTTTAGGTGGTTGGTGAACATACATCTTTGGTACCTGGTTTACCATATTAGTACGGTATGTCAATTAGAGTCCTATCTGTCTTGCCGCTTTACCCATCAATTTGATTATGACCAGTTGTATATCGGAAATCCTAATGCTCAGTTGTAATATGATGGTTATGGTCTACCTGACAGAGCAAGATCTTGGTTCTAGACAATTGCTGGAGGTACGGGCACTCGTTTTTCACTTCCGCACCGGAATCCCCGACCCCGAACAACACTTGCTTATTGCAAGTGGCATTATACCGCAAATATGGCAATTCTAGAGTTTAACATCAACTCTTCAGGATTGCATCTTATTTAATGTCATTTTAGATCTAGGGATACCTCAAAGAGGAGTCACCTGTCGGGACTCAAGGAATTTCAACATGCAAAGGAATTAGTAGAGGAAAAAGAGACTCACATTTTGATCCCTCACGAGACTGATCAGGAAGTTCTCAAAGCACTTGGGGGGAGTACACTCTCGGGGTCTCCTCGTATCGATGAATAAGGGAGTCATATGGCCGCTGCTACCGGAGAGAGCGAGCCTTTTGGAGCTGAAGCTACCCTTGTCGAAATCGGGGAGTTTGCTCATGTTGATGACTAGCTTGAGCGTTTTTAGCATGACGCCACTGAGTGTATACCCCCGTCTGTTGATACTATTGAAGAAGGCTTTCCTCAGCAACCCACTGAAGTTGTGCACATCTCGAGTTCCATAGAAAAATCACTCACTCAAGTCGAGCCTCAAGACTACAATTTTGGAAGCGGCAGTTTTAGCTTCGAAAATATCAACTTCGACTACACTCGAGGAACCATTTCTAGCTATGGAGCCTACTGGTGTGTCAGCCCTAGTTATTTTGAGTTTTGAATTGTTACCTTTTTTATGCTTAACTTCTAACACTTTTGCAGAACAAACTAAATAAGTCGGGGCTTCGAGGCACATAGGGGAGAAGTTCAAAGAACCTAGCCCGATAAAGAGGAAACGTCTCGTGAAGAAATTGTGACGAGAGGCTCCAATAATCATCGCCCCTCCAATAGAATAGGTTAGAGCTGAAACAGAATCAGAGTCCGAGGATAATGTTCCTTTATTTCGACTTCGTGTTAGATCACGTCCTGGACCAAGTGTGAGTGCAGAGGACACTCCTCTTGCTCCAGGTAAGATAATTTCACACCTGTTATTATCCTTTTGCATTTTTATTGTACTAATGGAGTTGAATGTCCCTTTCGTTATTTCAACAAAAATCACTAGTGGTGCGGATGTCGAGGCCAGAATCGTTCTCGACATGTCTGCTGAAGCTGAGGTTACTATGGATGCGGCTGTTTGAACTGAAGCTGAAGTACCCACAAGTGCTGTGCTAACCAGCTTTATTGCTTCAACAAAAATTCAAGTTCTAGTTTTAATCATGATCGCTGCTGCTCCTGCAACAACCATTGCAACTGCCGTATTCACTCCACCATTGATTTCCATCGAAGCAATGACTTTATCTGTTGGTCAATCAGAAGTAGTGCTTTTCGACACTACACCTTCTTCCTCTTTTGATTTGGCAAAAGATTTTAGGGTATCAATGGTTCGGAAGAATTTCCTCACCATTCTAAAGGAATTCCCCACTCAAGTATTAGATCATAGTAGGGACTTTGCCGGGATTAAGGCGATGCTGGAACCTCTTCTACATCTGATGTAGAGTCTAACCAACAGCATGGCCGAGCTGCCGTATTGGGTGCATTTGGAAAAGGTTGAAGACCTTTTCAAAAGGTGGTAGGATCGCCACAATCAGTCTCTTTTACCTCTAGTTGAAAAACGAGCTATGCAATACTTGAGGCAAAGAGACGATTCTCTATTTGAGCTTGAATTCCAAGTGCTTGAGAAGAAGCAAAGGGTCAAAGAGCTTGAAGGGGTCAGCGAAAAGTTATCCAGTGAGGACAAAAAGGTTGCTGATGTTGAATGTACCAAATAACTCTTGGTTGAGTCTTATAAAGCTATGCTTACTGACATCCAAGTTAAGCTGGCAGAAACAGAGAATAAGTTGAAGGGCGCAACGGAAGTGCGACAAATGTTGGCAGCCAAGCAGGCAGAACATCAAATATTGCTTTAGGCAGAGCCTAATGATTTGGAGAAGTTACAAAATGCCGTAAGCAATGTGAAGCTATTTTTCAATGAGGAACTGCGTAAGCAGTCAAGGGAAAAAGTTGAATTGGAGTATCGAGAGTCTTTGAACAAACTTGCTGAGGAAATTTACAAAACTGTTGAATTTCCTTAACTTTTGTAGCCTAGTCTTTGTACTGGTTTCTCATTAATAAAATTATGACCTTATCCACTAGCTCCTTCTCTATGTGTATTTTAGCTCTTTTGACGAAGTTCGTATGTCGAACGAAGCTCATATGATGGTATGAGACTCAACTCATCAAGCTCAAGACACTTTTGTAGTTGTCTTCATGAGCCTCATCGCTCGGAGATGAAGTTCGTCTGTTTTAATGTGTCTCGTCGCTCTGAAACTTTGAGACTTGTGAAACAAGTCTTAGTGTTTTAAGACAAAGTTCAAGATTTGGTGAGCTTCGTCATTTAAGCATTTTAAGACTTGTTTCAAACGAGTCTCAATGTCTTAAAATGAGGTTTGACAATTCAGCAAACTTCATCAGTTTGAAGTTTTGGGACGAGGTTCATCACTTAATTAAGTCTCTCTACTTAAGCTTATCTCAATTGAGTCTCGTTACTCGAGCTCTATTACACCTGTGACTTTTTCGCTCTAGCTTTGTCAATCTACATGGATCCGTCGCTTCATTTATTTAGCATTAAGTACTTAGTATTTAATGCTCCTCTTCGGGCCAAACGCCCTTTGACCATCTAGCGCTTGGGAATTTGGATAGTAGATCATGGCCACTGAGCAGGACCCTCTGCCTATATATAGGTGACTTCTTCACTAGAAGACTTATTGTCTCCTTCTTTGAGCTCTAAGTTGAAATGACTTAGAAAAGCTCTCGCTTTCCAGTCTTATTCTTCCTTTTCTCTTCAAAGCTTCAACTTTTTCGGTCTCGACGACTACCATCGGTGAGGTAAGAGATAGGAAAATCATGGATTCTTCGATCGACGCTGTCACTTCATCCATCATCTCAGGTAAGATTCTTATTCGATTGGAGTTTAGTCACACGAGCGTGAAGTTTATGCTTATAGCATTTGAACCTCCGATGACTTGATGGCTATTCTGTCGTTTATGGCCCAGCTTCTTTTGGGAGATGAACAGTCGCTCCTTTAACTGTTTAATACAGTTCATGTGATGAAGCTTGTCAGATGTGCAAGACTCACTTGATGGACAAAGTCTGTCAATTTTGATAATTTTTATTTGTTGAACGAGGCTCGTCTGTCCTACGAGACTTGTTTGTTTGACAATACTCATTTGGATAATGAGACTTGCTCATTTGATGAAGTTCATTTGTTGGATGGAACTTGTCTATTTGACGTGGCTCGTTGACCTGACTAAATTCACTCATTCGACGAAGTTGGTCTTATTGACGAGGTTCATCTGATGAATGAACCTCACGCCATTACTTTGACTAGGCTTGCTCTGAGCTAACTTCACTATTTTGTTCTTTGCAGTTATTCATCTGCATGTTCTTGAGAATCTCTCAATCTTTTAGAACCGAAGTTAGGTGGTGCTTCAGCAACTTGCTAGACTTTTGAATGTAACCCCGAGGAAACATTCCAGGTCCAATTCTGTTTACTCCTTCAACATGCTGAGCATCCCTAAGTATGTCATCCTTCATCTTGGACCTCAGAATATATGGCAGCTTCACAGACCCACTGAAATACTTATCCATTTCCCTTCGCGAGCACCTTCAACTATCATGTAACTCATCCATGAGTAGTTAAAAGTCGGGAATGGTGAAGAGATTTTTTTTTGCCAAGAAATGAGAGATGGAATTTTAACAATAAGCATTGTAACATTGGTGAAAGGTAGACTTGACACCCTCGTAAGACATCTTGTGATGTTTTTGTTGACCCTATAGTTTTGATAATGATTTGACAAACAATTTATTACTAATAAGTTTTCTAGTGTTTTGTGTTTATGCTCTCTTTTCAGGTATTTCAACACACGTCAATCAAGTGTTAAAGATTCAAGTTCATTTGTGTGGATTTACCTGGGTATATGTTTAGTTTACTTACATATATTGTGTGATTATATCTAAGCTCAATATATGTACACTTAACACGTTTTTTGACGTTTTTCTATCATAAATTTGATCTTTCATCAAACGTCGCTACAATAACTTTTATCTCATGTTTACAGCTCTTTCGTACTTTATTATATACATATAATACATGTACAATATACATATACATATTTACAAGTTCTATATCAACTTACACTTTTATATAAAAACAGGTTTTCTAAGCATTTCTCAAAAACAGGTAGTTTTCACAAACGAAAATTGATTTTCCAAAAATTCTTTTTTAAACATGTTTATTTTATCATTTAGAAACTTTCCCCAAAGTTTCATTATTTTTGGACTTGATTTGATATTTTTTTGGATTTTCAAACTAGCCCCAAAACCTGGAAAATTACATATATCAGATTTCGGTCGACCGGTACGGTCGACCGACAGTTGTTCTTTTTCTGAGCAAATTTCCAGAGAGCCTTTTGGTCGACCAAAAATTTCGTTGGTCGACCGCCAGTCTTGAACTCGTGTTTTCTGAGGTTTTTGAGCTAAGCGGTCGACCGGACCGGTCGACCGCCGAGTTGTCAGATGTATATAACGGCTAGTTTTTCAAATGGTTTTTTTGGTCTTTTTGCCTACTTTTAGCTGTTATATTGGGGTGCTATATATACCCCATTGCTGCTCTTCCTCTCTAGAACTAAGAAATCCAAGTTTGTTGTTTAGCAAGATATTAATCGTGTTTAAGAGCTGTTTAAGAGTGGTTTCATTAATCAGTTTCCAAGAGAAGTTTTTCTACAACAAGAAGAGGCTTTCAAATCCTATTGGGATCATCATTTCTTCAGCTCTTCTTTTTCATTGAGAAGTTTTCTAAACTCTTTCCTATATAGCTCATTATTTCACTTTCATTTGATTAGCTATATTTATTGAGTTATAGTTATTGAGTTTCATTCACTGTTATCACACACACATATTTGAGCTTAATATTTTCATACTATATAGTGTGGGTTGTGGAGTGTGATTTAGTGAGTGTGAGCTTCACTATGTTCTCACTTGTTATTTGAGAACAAATCATTGTATTTAACTTTTATTTGTGAGGATCACTTGTAATACACTTGTACACCGTGAGAAGTGTGAGGAGAGAGAGACGGGGTCAAATCCAATAGGAGTGGCGTCGATTGACGAACCTAGGGAGAGGTTGTAATCGAGCACTTGAGGAGGAGGACACGGGCTAGGTTCCTACACTTAGTGTGTAAAGTGTGATTGTGAGTGATTGTGTAGTGTGAGAGTTTTCGGTGATCTTGTAAACCGAGTGTGTAGAAGTTCCGGCTTCCAAACCGGATTGTGATAGTGGATATCTTCTCGAGGTGAGGAGCGGGGACGTAGGTCGTGGGGACCGAACCTCGTAAACATATCGTGTGTTTGTGTTTTGTTTGTCTTATATTTTATTTGTGCATATTCATATTGTTCTTATTGTTCATATCTATCTCTTGCAAGAACATATTGTTCAACACAAGTTTAATTATCTTTTAATTGGGATTAGATTAGCATAAGACCCTAATCACCCCCCTTCTAGGGCCTAACAGTTTTACGACGATAAGTTGCACAAGAATGTGTTGGAAGAGACTGAAGTGGAGCGTCGAAGGTCACTGAATGAACTTGTGGACGAACTTCATAATGTTGTTCGATTCATTTGAGTTCAATCTATGTAATTCAACTTTTTATTGTTGTAACTTCAATCATCATATGAATAAAATTATAGTTTTATCCATTGATTACTCTCTTCTTTTGTACACCTAACAATCGCAACTTAGAATTTTTAGCAAACCCTCAGCTATCAACGGACTTGATATATTTTTACCAACTACCATTTGAGTTGGACTAGCCATACTTTCCCTCTCAGCATGGTGAGTTATAGAGGAGTTTCTCTTAGACTTAATGCTAATATTTCTTCTCTATTCTTAGTCATTTTAAGGCATCGGATTAAGAACATAATTAAGATGACTAAGTTATAATCAAGTTGGGTTATAAATGTTGGGAATTTGAAAGCAAGGCTCATCACGTGGTAGGCCCGCTATCAGGGAACAACATCATTTTTAGGAATAACAGTGTGGAAATAATCACGTCGTTCAATAACATGGGAGTATGACAACTGTGATTAGAATAACGACACATCACATGATAGGCCACTATAAGGAAACAACATTATTTTCCAGAATGATGATGTAGAAATGATTATGTCGTTCAGTGACATGGGAGTATGACGACTGTGATTAGAATAGCGGCATATCACATGGTAGACTACTATAAGGGAATAACATCATTTCAAGAATGACGATGTGAAAATGATCACGTTGTTTAGTGATATGGGAGTATGATGATTATGATTGGAATAGTGACATATTACATTATAGGCCATTATAAAGGAACAACGTCATTTCTAAGAATGACGATGTGAAAATTATCACGTCGCTCAGTGACATGGGAGTATGATGACTGTAATTGGAATAGCGATACATCACATGGTAGACCACTATCTTTGATCGTTCTAAGGAGATAGAGCTTTCGGAAAAGATCAGATAGTAGATCTCGCATGGTAGATCACTGCCCTGATCGAATAACAAGTAGGGTAGGCTATTACTTGGCAAAGTATTTTTAGTAAGGTTAATTAGCTAGCAACACCCACAATAGGAGTTAAAAAATTGACTATCAGAGATAATCATTAACATGATAGTTCTGTGAACCCGCCATTTTGTCAAATAGAATTGGTGGGAGAATTTAGAGGGTAGCAATGAATGAAATTATTACCTTAGTTTGCCTTGTGGGAGTTGAAGGAGAAAATCTCTTTCTGTATCGGTATATCATTTGATCAGAAGCCTATGGATACTACTTTAGAAACTTATCGTTGATAGGCATCATGATTTTTATCGTCATCTTGAGTGATCAGGCGATATACTCCATTTGAGTAGACATTTTCACTACAAATGGTTCTTCTCATTTTGGTTCGAACTTTCCTTTCTTTTTAAAGTTCAAAATCATGGCACGTCAGACAGCAAGAACCAGATCACCTTCCTTGAATATGCGGTGCCTGACTTTCTTGTCAAACACTTTAGAAATTCGAGCCTGGTAGAACTCGATATGTTGTTGAGTTTGTAGTCGCTTTTCATCTAGTGCTTCACATTCTTCAAGACGTCAGCGATGACTTTCTTTAGTTTTCATGTCGGTCGTAATTGCTATCCGAAGGGATAAAATTTAAATTTCCAACGGTAAAATGGCTTCACATCCATATACTAATGAATATGATGTAGCACTTGTCGGTATATAAACCATCATGCGATATGCCTATAAACTTTGACTCAACTTCTCATTCCAATCTTGCTTGCTATTAGAGACCAACTTGGTAAGAATTTTGATGATGGTCTTATTAAAAACTTCTACTTGTCCATTCACATCAGGATTATAGGCTGTTGATGCTAAGTTTCTGATCCTGAACATGTCGTAGAAATGTGTGAAGTTCTGGCTGACAAATTGTGACTCATTGTCATGATGATGCGTCTTGGGACACCATACCTGTATATGATATGATGTTTGATGAATTTGATCACATCACTTATTTTGACTTCTCTCAAAGGGATTGCTTCAGCCCATTTGGAAAAGTAATTAGTTATCGCTAGTATAAAGCGATGTCCTTTCAAGGAAGGTGGGGCAATTAGTCCGATAATGTCTATACCCCATGTTTCAAATGGCCATAAAGTAGCTGAAAGATGCAGGTGCTCTGGCGGCTGATGTAGATAATTAGCATGTATTTGGCATGCATGATACTATTTGGCATAAGCGACAGCATCCCTGATCATATTTGGCAAGTAGTAGCCAAGTCCGCGTAGTCGGTCCCACAATTTAGGTTCTGCCTGGTGAGCTCCACAAATACCATTGTGAGCTTCTTTAAGGGCTTATTCTGCTTCTTTGTTAGATAAGCAACAAAGCAACAATCCTTCGTATGATCTCTTGTACAAGGTTTGTGATAGGGAGTCATAGTAGAATCTTGGCGCTTGTTTGCGAACAGATTCTTTTTCTTTGATGTCTTCAGGCAATAAGCCATATAAGACATAATCTATTATCGAAAATCACCGATCGCTATGTTCAAATGAATTAGGTTTTTGATTGACCATGCTGGCTTGCAGTGCATATTTTGGTCAGAAAAGTTGCCTACTAGCCATAGTGATTCGTTGATTGGTTCCCTCAAGCAAGGCTAGTGTAGCTACTAGTGATGCCAGGACATCAGCATATGTATTTTTGAGGCAGACACATAATCAATGTAGAAGCCCTCAAATGAATTGGTGAGCACGACGGCTGCTTCATAGCACGGGATGAGATCCTCATTCTTTACCTCGAACTCTCCCTTTAACTGGTTGACGACGAGCTTTGAATCACCATACGCTTCTAGGTGTTTCTCCCCTAGTTCTTTGGCTAGGTCAAGGCCTATTAACAACACATTTTACTTGGCTATGTTGTTAGAACATATGTCTATCAATGAAAAGGCTCGGGGTAACACATGATTGTTTTTATTGAAAATTGACTTCATTGTGGAATTCATTATATCTTTATTCGATTGCAACAAATTCAAAAGAAATAGTCTTTTTATAAGACTTCTCTTACACAATGAACAAAAGAATTATGATTTTCTTAAAAATAACACAGAAATTGTTTATCGATTTCTGCTTTGTGGGACTTTGCCTGTGCCGAGAGTGCTTTGGCTCGTGGACCACCGATTCATAGATTCTGATCGAATTGTGAAGGTTTTGGGTACTCTTTCTTTGTTTAGAAGCAAGAATAAAATCAGTGAATATCTTATCAAAGTAAGATGAACACTCTTCTCAAGATCAAGTCAAGACTTAATCTTAAGGAATCGTCAAAGACTCAAATTTCTCTGCTCTTTCTGTTTTCTGTGCTCGGATCCCCCTCAATAATGATCATAGGGGGGGGGGGGTATTTATAGCCCTTAGGAACAATAATTAAAGTCAACAAGTTGTGTCGAAGAATTCTTGTTTCTGAGACAGTTGTAACTGTCTCGGAAGCACAACCAATTTTCCATTTCCGAGACAGTTACAACTGTCTCGGAAGCTTCCTTTCTTTTAACCCCTTTTGCAACTGTCTTTCCCACGTTTAAATGCCACTATTTTGGTAGTTGTTGGCGTGAATTTCATTTGTAACCACTCCTCCCTGTTCAAACACGTTCTTTGGTAGTTATGGAGCCACGTGGCACACACGAATATCGAGAAAACCGCTATCTGCGTTTCCTTAGTTTCCGAGATAGTTGTAAGTGTCTCAGAAACGTTTTGGCTCTTCTCATGTTTCCGAGACAGTTTCAAGTGTCTCGGAAACATTGGACTCTCTTCATGCTTCCGAGACAGTTGTAACTGTCTCAGAAGCTTGTCATTTCTTCACTGTTTCTGAGACAGTTGTTACTGTCTCGGAAACTATGATTTCCCTTTATGCTTCCAATGCTTGTCTTACACTTTGAAACTCCTGTGATGTGCTTCTTGATGCACCATTTGTTTGATCTTTAATTTTTTATGATCCTCTATCATTGAGGTGATGACGTTTATCACCTTCTCCCTATCTTGAATCATGTACGATGATCTATAGGTGATTTTTGACGCCCACAATGATTTTATAAAGAAACCAAGACTACCCCCACTCTGGCAATTATTGCACCGTGAGGATTTGCTCTCGATGCACCATCAAAGAATAGCTGCCATACCTATTCCTTCGAGACCACATTGGCTTCGTAAGTCTCATCCGGCATATCTTGGTAAAAATTAACTTTTCTTTCCAAGGGATGGTTAGCAAGGAGATTGCAAATAGCTTGACCTTTTACTCTTTTTTTTGGCTTGAAGTGGATGTTGTACCAGGATAGCGGTAAGGCCCATCTTGTGAGTCGCCAATTCAATGCACAGGGCTGCATCATGAATACCCGTATTAGATTGATCTTAGAGATGACATGTATGGTTTGCCCGACCATATAATGTTGCATCTTTTTGATCGTAAAGACCAAAACCAATCATTCTTTCTCAATAGGAGGATAGCGGTGTTCGACTCTTGTTAAAGTTCTGTTGAGATAATAAATAGCTTGTTCATGGTCATTATCATCGTCTTGCGCTAGGAGTCCTGCTAAGGCATATTCTGTAGCTTAGACATATATCAAGAATGGTTTACTGATTTTTGGTGCAACCAATACAAGTGGGCTAGAGAGATATAGTTTGATCTCTTCGAATGCCTTTGGCAAGCTTCATCCTACATGAATAATACAACTTTCTTCATGAGTTTTGAAAATGGCTGACACTTACCGAAAAAATTAATAATGAACCTGCGAATATAAGCCAAACACCCTAGCAGACCATCAAGCTCTTTAAGATTTTGTGGAGGCGGAAGCTCTTGAATGGTTATGACTTTGTTTGGGTCAAGATGGATTCTGTTGGACGTGACGACGAATCTAAGAAAATTGCCACTGGCCATCCCTAAGAAAGACTTGGTCGGATTCATCGTCAACTGATGTGATCGCATAAGGTCAAACATCATCTTCAAGTCATGAAGATGATCACCTTTGTTACGACTTTTAACAACTAAGTCGTCAACATAACACTCCACTATCTTGCGTAGGTGTTCTCAGAAAATAGTGGTCATAGTGCGTTGATATGTTGCACCGGCATTCTTCAATCTAAAGGGCATTACTGTATAATAGTATATCCCTGAGGGTGTTCAGAAGGAGGTGTTTTTCTTATCATTAGGATACATCTTAATTTGATTGTACCTTGAGAACCCATCCATGAAATATATCCTTTCAAATCCATATGTATTATTGATGATGACATCCGTGATGGGCAAAGAGAAGTTGTCTTTTGGACACGCCGAGTTCAAGTCTCTAAAGTTGATACAAACTCAAATCTTTTTCAAAACTGGAACAATGTTAGCCACCCAATCTAGATGCTGCTCTTTGCAAATAAATCCTAAATCGATAAGCTTTTTAACTTCGGCTTCAATTGCTTCCATGATAGAATCGTCGTTGTTGTTGATTGACAAGCTTAGCGTTCGGTTTGATGTAAAGTGGTGCATGGCCACCTGAGGATCAAGGCCAGGCATATCCTCATAATTCTAAGTGAATACATTAATATACTCACGCACCAGAATGATGAGGTCTTCCTATTCGTCCGGCGACAAGCTATTACTTATGAATATGGGCTTAGGGTTGGATTCATCCCCCATGTTCACTTGAATTACCTTGTCGTCAGTAAGGGACTTGCGCTGTTCAAAGTGATTTTCCCTATGCATGCCGAATTATCAGCTCAATGGATCCTTGAATAGAGGTAGGTGATCGTCCTCCCGAGTTTCACTTGGTTGAGCCATGGTCATATTAACCATGAGTTTCTTAAACACATGTACTGGTGTCTGAATCCCAACAGACTAATTTAGAAGAATAGCTAATGGAATAGCTGTCTGGCCTTTCACCAGCTTCGAAGCATTACGTTGGCAGTAGGGAGACGTATCCTAACCCCCTTGTGAGTCTTGTCATAGTAATCATTGGGTTTCCCTTTTGGTACGAAAGGGGTAAGCGGAGTGCGTCGGCCATTTTCGAAATTAAGGCTTCTTGCGTGGGAAAAGTCATACCCTATTTTTCCATGATGTGACATGTTGTTAGCCTAAAATATGAGAATTGAGGAGCCCTTTCTTCTTCCTCGGATTCCTCCCAAAGAGTGTGTAGTGACCCTCAGTTTGCCCGAAGATGATGTCTTCCTGGCCATTTTTTCCGGCAGGAAACACAAAGACACTCTTTGAAGATTCAACGAGATGCCGGCTCGTTGCCAAAGGCGACTGAATAGGCATGTGTAATGAGGACTCAACATATAATCACAACAATGGATCTGACAATATGTTAGCGCTTGTACCTATCAGGTCAGAGTTACATTCAACACACGATAAGTAAGCTAAATCATCATTGTTATTAAAGATAACTCCACCGTCATCATCTGCGGCGTTCATTTACATCAAGAGTCTTAAACCCAATAATGATGGGCTCATTGTCATTAAAGACAAGTCCATGTTCATACCCAGGCTCGGTGTCAGCCTCATTACCACTGTCGAGGTCCTCAACTGGTGATTTGTCAGTTGGCTCACCATCTAGGTAGTGGATAGAATCAATAAAATAAATTTTCACCCCCTTGAATGGCTGCCTTTTTGCAACCACTGTTTTAACCTCGTTGTTCTCATCCACATATTTCATGTACTGATACAAGGTGGATGGGATGATCAAGTTGTTATGGATCTATGGTCGGCCCAATAACAAATTGACGTCTGTGTGTCTATGAAATAACAGGTGACATACGTCTTCAAATCTCCCATTTGGCATTTAAGCTTAATCTTGCCAAGAGGGTGAGTATTGGAAGTGTTAAAGCCATAGATGGCGGTTCCCGTTGCTGAGAGACGATAAAGTGGAACCCTAAGGTGGTGGATGAGCCTCAGAAGTATGATGCTCAAAGCAGATCGGAGATCAACTTGGATCCAGTCCACTCAAACTGATCCGATATACCCAGTGAAATATAAGGGTCTATCATGCCTTGGGCTCTTCACGAGCATGTCTTCTGAAGAGAACATGATGCAAGGCATCTATCCTTGAAAGACTTGATGGCATTAAGGGCATGCTTTCAGAATTTGCTTCATCAGGTTCGACGAAAAGTGAGCGAGAAACATCTCATTATTAGCCAGTGCTTCACGCAAAGCCTCCCTAGTTGATCGGGACAAGCGTAGGAGTTCATACAACATGATCGTTGCCGGAATATTGGCTAGCTGTGCCAACACATTAAATCGGAAAGGAGCTTTTGAGCTTTCAGGAGTGTCCTTCCTGAGCACTTTACTGTAGCGGAGGTCCTTTGCTTTTGGATCATTAGAGGATGCTTTCCCCTTATCTGCTACATATTTCATCGACTTTGGTGGGGTGTTTGCTATTTTAGGGTACTTCTTCAGGTACCCGTTTCCACCTCGGGTTCCTAATGTATGCATTAGTTGTGTGGTGAATGCTGATTGTTCATCTTCAGAACTACTGAGGGAAGTAGTCTCTACCCTTTCATCTGGGATAACAGAAACTGCATTACAAGATTTTAGCTGGGAGGTAGACCTCCTCGAGCTTGCGAATGTCCATTGCTCATCTGCAAGTAAGTCAGGATAGACCCACATGACTTCACCTTTTAGAGTGGTATATGGAACCATACCCTTCTTCTTCTGCTGATGGGGATCAAGGTTCATGACCCTCGTCTCGGCTTGCGGGATCGGTTTCACACCATCCTAAACCTAGAATTTTGTAAAATCTCCAAATCGCAAGGAGATCATACTAGCTAATACTTTCTTTTGTTCTGACTAAAGGGTCATGATGCCTGCATCCAACAAAGCCTGTATTTTATCTTTTAGGATATAACATGCTTTTGTTGGATGATGAACCATCCTGTGGTACATGCAGTAATTAGGATCATCTGTCCTCAACACCTCCTCAGGTTGTCTTAACCCCGGGAGCTTAATCTTCTTTGTCTTGATCAAAGACTTGAGGATTAGGATGATTTGCTCATCTTTGAAGTCGTACTTCTTCTGAAAGTGGTTATCCCAAGAATTACCTTTATGCTTCAAAGAAGATTTAGGGGAGGAGGTGGTTTCTATAGCCAAAGTTTCTTTCCCCTTTGATTGTTTCTAAGTGGTAAAGTTTCCTTGATTACCCCCTCTTCTTGGACGAGACTCGAACTGCTCTTCGGGGTTCATCCTTTTGAGCATGTTATCAACCTATTCTCCTGCCATACCAAGTCCTTCCATGAACGCGCTTCAACTGCACCCATATTAGATAGTATATTAATAGAGAGATTATTACAATACATCTCGATGAGAGTAGCCTTCGAGACTTGATCATGTGAATGCAGTGATTGATTCTTGAATCTCTTAACAAAGTCACTGACAGACTATGTTTTCTGAAAGTGCCCTAGAGGAGAGTGAATAGAGTATTTGTTAATCTAATCTGATTACGATGCTAAATTAAAACTTATTATTTAATATATCCTAACAAAGTGATATACAAAGATATATGCAAGGATATATAATTAAGCAATGGGTGAAATAAATATGAACACAAGATAAAAGTGAGATAGTGCGCAAATGACAAACACAAACACAAAGCAAGTGATCACGGAGTTCAGTCGACCCACGACCTACGTCTCCGCTCTCCACTCTCGAGGAGAATCTCCACTATCTCAAAAGTAACTACACACTCAGTTTTACAAGTTCACCAAAAACTTTTACAACTCATTGTAGGCGTTGAAAATTACCTATAGGTCTCCACGAACAGCTTAAAGCTAAGAAAAGACGATGAACGTCACTATCCAAGTCACAGGAGCTTGATTAACGTCGACGAATGCTTGAAGTGAATCGAAGAACTATGTGAAGCGATGGAGCTTCGGAATAACGAGGATGCGAACTGATCGGGAGCCTCGTGTTGCTTACAAAAAGTGAAATGCCGCTCATATCCTAGTTTACTCCATAATGATCCATTCATTGAAGCTTATAGATCTCCTCGTCAGTTTTCCAACACACTTTGAATCACTCAAATCTGAGTTCGGATGAAGAAGTTACGGAAGAAATGGACAAACGCGCAAAATGGACTGTCTCAGCCTAAGCTAAGACACCCCGAAGTGTCTCGGCCTAACCGAGACATCCCAAGGTGTCTCGGCACGGTGGGAGACACCCTAAGGTGTCTCGGCCTGAGCCGAGACACCCAAGGGTGTCTCCATTTAGGCAGAGACACCCAAGGGTGTCTCCATCATCGCTGAGACACCTGAGGGTGTCCTGGGCCCTAAAAATTAGATTTTTTGTTGTTATGCGGTTTTAACCACCTAGATTCCCCGGAGCCTATAAATACGGCCTCCGGGCCTTCATTTTTTGGAGATCTGGATTTTTAAAAAGTTGG
Source organism: Asparagus kiusianus (assembly GCA_022839385.1). Classification (NCBI taxonomy): domain Eukaryota; kingdom Viridiplantae; phylum Streptophyta; class Magnoliopsida; order Asparagales; family Asparagaceae; genus Asparagus; species Asparagus kiusianus. The sequence goes on from BQKN01065436.1 coordinate 19,878, forward strand.
CGAAGCCCTGCCGGATTGAAGATTAAAAGTGCACGAACTTCAGAGAGCAGGAGGAGAGATCGGATCGAGTTCATTGGTATAAAGAAGAGGAGCTCGTCAGATCTGTAGTTCCCTGGGTCCGTTTCTTAAGATTATCCCGTTGCGACAATCTTAAGAAGAGCAATTATCTCACCGTTGCCGAGATAAGCGCTACAGTTTCTTGATTCCTTCGTGAATCAACGAAGCTCTGCCTAATTTTTTTAGCAATCAGATCTGATCGACGGTGATCCACGGATATCAACATCCCCGTCACAGGCCAAGATCCCACGCAAGCAGCGGGCGATAAACACCCGTTGCGTTTGTTTGGCGAGAGTTATATTTTTATTTTTTATTTTTTTTATTGTGTAAGAAAGTCTTATAAAAAGACTAGTTTTACTTTGAATCTGTAATCGATAAACGTGTAATAGATTCAGCAATGAAGAAATCAACTTTCACCGCAAATAAGCTGGCGACCACAGTGGGAGCCAATAGCCTCGCTACCGAGGCTGTCGTGCCGCAGCCGACGATCAAGATCCCGGTGTTCGAAGAGGTCGAATACGAATTCGACCAACAGAAATTCGAGGAATATGTTTCCTCTTCCTCCTCCAGATCTTCTTCTTACAAACGTAGGAAAACCAATGCCGCGAAGAACGTGACTTCAGATCAAAAAACCAAGACTGATGATCTGAACCCGAATACAGTGGAAGATTCCTCTCCGGCTTCTAAAGAAACCAGATCCAACGTTCGTGACAACTCCTTGAAAGTCGAGGAGTCGCCCGTTGAAAGTGCACCAGTGCTGACGAAGAGGGCTCGTCAAAGGCGCCGTCAACATCTCGTACGTCAATTTTTCAAGGCTTTGGAGCCTGTTGACGGGATCTGCTATGATGTGGATCTGAAACTCAAAAGGCGCAAAGTGTTCCAGCAACCAGCTTTGGGAACCTCCTCCCAACCACCTACTAACGAATGGGTTTATGTAAAACGAACTCGTTCAACTCTTGAGGAGCGTATCCATAAGCGCCGCACACTGTTAGCGCAGACGAGGATCCTTGTACGGAATGCACAAGAGTTACAGAAAGGAAACATGGTCAAAAAGCCACCAAGATCTAAGCAAGTTTGGATGCCAAAAGCCAAATCAGCGCCTAAGGAAAAAGCATCCGAGGCTGCTCTTTAGCCTTTATCAACTCCAGATCCCGCTCCTATTGCTCCCGCACCTCCGGTGAAGCTCTATGACAACATGGATCTCCCCAAATCTAGAGTCCCATTAAAGGATCGTATCGGTTCTCTACTCGAGGATCGAGGAAAAGCGCATGTTAAGGAAAGCTTGAGACCGTTGAAGGAGCTTCGAGCAAACATCCGGACTGGGAGTCTCATGCGACCTCCTAACAAATTAATTTCTACAACGGCCCGCTTAGGGGTGCGTGTAGAAAACCAGGAGCCCGTTAAGATTTCACCCTCACAAAGGTGTGATTCCAAGCGTGTGACTCCTGTAGACGCTAACAAGGTGATGTTTACTCAGATGAAAACGCGTCAGACAGAAGAATACGTTATACCTGAGAATTTATGTAAACACCCGATAGGTTGCTCTGACCACAACGTCAATGACTTGTACTATCGGGCTGGGGGTACAAATAAATCTCGAAAAAGAAGTACCCGGGAAGCGGACTCTCACTGTCCTTGTACCAAAATTATTAGGGCAGTATTATCAGCTTGTAGTTGCCCCAAGACCGCTTCGCAGAGGGTCTCGGTATTTGAGAGGATCTCTAACGGAAAGGCTAAGTCCAATCCAAAGCATCTCCGTAAGAAACGATCGGTCGTTTAAGGTGATGAACCCCTAGAGGTTACCATCAATATGGTTGATAAGGAAAAATCGATTCGACCTTCTACCTCTGATCCTCTTGTATCGCATCGTCTAACCCGATTACGATCAGGAACTATTAGACAAAGGGATTATCAGAGAATACAAAGAGGGTTATCCTCGGATGATGAAGCATCAGATGCTAACTCGGCAATCGCTTCTGATAATACGGCAATCGCTTCAAAGAATGCAAAGTGTTTATGATTAATACCAAGGAAGTAGCCAAAATGGTTGAGGATGCCTTGGCCAAGCAGAAAGAGGCATTCAAGATCGAAATGGAAATGGCTATGCTACGAATGAGGGAAGAGCATGACCAACAAATTCGGGCTCTGTCCAATCAATTCGGTGAATCCAGCCATCGCAACAATTCTAATCAAACTGATAGCGATTCAGATACGGATGAACACCTTAAGGCTGATGACCCTCCCATTGACCAGAATGCTGGGGGTGGTCCCACTAAGGATAACAATACTGGGGGTGATCCCACCAAAGATGATAATGTTAGGGGTGGTCCCGTTATTCCTCTCAGGAATCGTCTAAGATCTGATACAGACAAGGACGATAAAATAAAGGACCTCGAGAGCAAAATCAATGCGCTGATGTCTGTTCAGGGGATAAAAAGGACCGGCATTCCGTCTCCCTACCCAAGAAGGTGGGATTCGATCCCATATTCGGCAAAGTTCAATTTGATCAACTTCACGCCGTTTGACGGAAATGGTTCCCCTACTCAGCACTTATATATTTTAAGTCTCATTTAGGAATAATTTCTAGCAACGAGCTCTTGATGGTGCGATCATTCATTGGCACCCTTCGCAGGCCTACCTTCGATTGGTACCACCGTCTCAAGCCTGGAAGCATCAACAGCTGGGAGGACCTGGAGAGCATGTTCCTCGCTCATTTCTTCGATGATGAAGCTGAAGTGTCGATTAGGACACTCTTCGATGAGAAACAAAAAGACGGAGAGTCGGTGGATACCTTCATCAAACGCTTCCGCAATCAGGCAATGAACTGTAAGGATCCCGTCATGGAGGAATTCGTCATGCAAACCTATCATAATAACTTGTCCATTAACATCTTGGACGTTATGGGAGTAGAGCCGCTCAATACCTGGAAAGAGTTGAATGTGCGCGGAGAGCAGGCCGAACGCTTTCTTAGAAGGAGGAAGGTCGAAAGAAGCCAACCGATGGCTAACCCTCTGAATCCGAGTCTCATTTTCTATGATGAAGGGAAGACACCTATAACAGTTGTTGATGTTAATCAGACGTCGCAACAGTAGTCCCGAAGACAGCAGAAGACCTCAGATTCGAGGCTCCAAAAAGAGTACTCATTCAAGGACGAAGACATTCCAGCCACCTTCAAGACCCTTCTTGAAAACAATAAGATCAAGCTGTCACCCATCACAAATCAGGAGGAAGCTGACAATACTACGGATCCGAAGTACGGCGCGTAATACAGAAGGATCCTTCATCCCACCAAGACTTACTTTACTTTAAAGAATATCATCCAAATCTTAGTTGAAGCCGGCGTCATAACACTAGGATAAGCCAAATGAGAATGGCAACACTCTGACAAGTATAAGAGTATAAACTGCTCCTTCCAAGACTCTGATAAGTATAAGAGTATAAACTACTCCTTCCGATACTCCAATAAGTATATGAGTATAAATTGTTTCCTACCGTTAACGGGAAGTTCCTGGAGAATTTCTATATGTAATATTCTTAAGGATAACCCGATCATGTAACCGAATGCAATGATAAACCTAGTTTTGCGAAGAAGCTGGGGGTGGATGATTCATATAACGGGAAGTTCCCGGAAGAATACTATATGTAATTTTCTTAGGGATAACCTGATTATTACAAACAAAGTGATAAACACTAAACCCCTACTGTGATTTTCGAATACTTTTTTGCTGAGACGAGATTCGATCGCTTCATTGGATCAATCTTCCCTCACAAAACTCCTATTGGTGTTTGGCGACAGATCAACCTTTCCTCACAAAATCACCCATTGATCAAATCAATTGACGGTGGGTCTACTAAATTTCTATCCGCTAATTCATGGTAATTTTTAAAGCTTGACGTGTTAAGTCCTGATCACTTAACATCAAAATCCTCCATCGAGTGGCTAGTACAAACCAGTATTTCTACTGCTACTTGTATTCCACTCCCTTTACTTTCAGGTCAAACCTATAAAAGTTAGGGCCAAAGACAGATTCCCCTCTTGATTCATTCCATGAACAAAAGGTCCACTTTCAAATTGAGCAATCAAACCTATAAAAGTTATGATTATCTCCAACTTTACTTAGTCAAACCTGTAGTGTTAGGACTAAGATTGAGTTATCCCTTTCGATAAACGAAAGACTTCTATCTTTTCCTTTTTCAGCCAAACCTGTAAAAGTTAGGGTCGAAATCGGAATTTCTCCTTAATAAATGAGGAACTATTTTCTTGGATCAAGCAACCAATCCTATAAAAGTTAGGGTTACTTGAATCTTTCCAATTCTCGGAGTGGAGATCCCACTCCTAGTTTCATCTTTTCGGATTCTGGGGGTAGAGATCCCACTTCGAGTTTTCTTTCCAACTGAAGATAGAATATAAAATTCTTCCTCTTCGGTGCCGGAAGATAGAATATAAAATTCTTCCTCTTCCATTTTGGGTTCGTCTTTATCCTGAGAAAAGACACAATTCTCAACTTCAAATCCGTACATTCCATGCACGGGGAACTTTATCTCGACTCCTAAATAGAGATAAGCCTACGTCTAACACACATTGTCGGTTTAGTCTTTCATCGATTGAATAAGACACCAGAATTCCAGTCTGGGGACTTTTATCCTGAAGCCTAAGTAGGGATACGTCAACGTCTAACACACGTTGCCGGGTAGCCTATTCTCGTAACAATGGCGAAGTCTACGTATTCGAAGTCGTAGCATCAAGTCTAAGGGAGTTCATTCCTTTAGCACAACGTCACATGCGGAACGGACTTAAAACAATCCGCATGTAAGCCCGATTCAAACGGTAATCGGTAAGAGCATGTCAAATCCGTTGAGGGATAAGGATTTGCCAAAAATCCTAAGTCAACGTCTGATACACGTCGTTGTTTAGTCTTTTCACAGGAGAAAGACGAAGTCTACGTATTCAATATCATAGCACTAAAAGGGTTAACTCTTTTAGCTTAACGTCACATGTGGAACGGACTTAAATAATCCGCATGCTAGTCCGACTCAAACGGTAGTCGGTAAAGGCTCATCAAACTTGTTGATGGCTGAGAATTTGCCAAAAATTCTATAAATACGAGTCATTGACGCACCAGCTCCGTTAGTCGGTCTCGTGACTCGAGTATCCAAGATCCACACATGCAGATGAATCAGCTTTAACAGTTGGTCCTGCAGCCCCGACACTTGGAACCGTCATGCTCCAATACCTTAAGAGCTTAAACTGTGTCGTTGTCAGGCAATCCGAAACCCTAGGTCAACGCCAGTCAACGCGTAACCCTAGGTTAACGCCAATCAACGCATTGCGATAAAAAAGTTAACATATGGCGATCCGAAACCCTAGGTCAACGTCGGTCAACACATTGTGACAAAAAATCAATATACAGTGATCTGAAACCCAAAGTCAACACCGAGCAATCCGAAACCCTAGGTTAACGCCGGTCAACGTGTAACCTTAGGTCAACTCCGATCAACGCGTTATGACAAAAGTCAACATACGATGATCTGAAACCCTAAGTTAGCATGATGCGACAGAGATAATCAGTTCTAAGTCAACTCAAAGACACGAGCTAAACTCAACTCATCAGTTTTAGATTCGAGACTTCGACGATGGCCAGACGATAAACGCGGCGTCGGAAGAACTTCAGCTATTCGTCAAAACATCGAATAGACTAAAAATCAAAGGAGTCAAGAATTGAAGCTAACTACAGGTCCTTTACGCTGACCGAAGGCTGGACCAATCATATCCAAAGTATTCCAGCCTCTTCTATAAAAGAAACGAGACTGGAACGCTTTAGAGGGGGTATCTGTAGGCGTTGAAAATTGCCTATAGGTCTCTATGAACAGTTCGAAGCTAAGAAAAGACGATGAATATTACTATCCAAGTCACAGGATCTTGATTAACATCGACGAACGCTTGAAGTGAATCGACGAACTATGTGAAGCGATGGAGCTTCGGAATAATGAGGATGCGAACTGATCGGGAGCCCCGCGTCGCTTACAAAAATCCTAGTTTACTCCATAATGATCTAGTCATTGAAGCTTATAGATCTCCTCGCCGGCTTTCCAACATACTTTGAATCACTCAAATCCGAGTTCGGATGAAGAAGTTACGGAGGAAATGGACAAGAGCGTAAAACGGACTGTCTCAGCCTAAGCTAAGACACCCCGAAGTGTCTCGGCCCAACCGAGACACTCCAAGGTGTCTCGGCACGGTGGTAGACACCCTAAGGTGTCTCGGCCCGAGCCGAGACACCCAAGGGTGTCTCCATCCTCACTGAGACACCCGAGGGTGTCCTGGGCCCTAAAAATCAGATTTTTTGTTGTTATGCGATTTTAACCGCCTGGATTCCCCGGAGCCTATAAATACGACCCCGGGCCTTCATTTTTTTGGAGATCTGGATTTTTAGAAAGTTGGCGAAGCCCTACCAGATTGAAGATTAAAAGTGCACGAACTTCAGAGAGGAGGAGGAGAGATCGGATCGAGTTTATCGGCATAAAGAAAAGGAGCTCGTCAGATCTGTAGTTCCCCGGGTCCGTTCCTTAAGATTATCCCGTTGCGATAATCTTAAGAAGAGCAATTATCTCGCCGTTGCCGAGATAAGCGCTACGGTTTCTTGATTCCTTTGTGAATCAACGAAGCTCTGCCCGATTTTTTTAGCAATCAGATCTGATCGACGGTGGTCCACGGATATCAGCATCCTCATCACAGGTCAAGATCCCACGCAAGCAGCGGGCGATAAACACCCGTTGCGTTTGTTTGACGAGAGTTGTATTTTTATTTTTTATTTTTTTCATTGTGTAAGAAAGTCTTATAAAAAGACTAGTTTTATTTTGAATATGTAATCGATAAACGTGTAATAGATTCAGCAATGAAGAAGTCAACTTTCACCGCAAACACTCATATAATTGTAACTACACAATACACCCTCTAAGTATTGGCCTAGCCCATATCAACTTCCTCAAGTGCTTGGATTGAAATGCAAATAAAATGATTTGTTGCTGAGTTTTCAAGAGAGTTTAAGTGTGGAGAAAGTTTCACAAAGAGAAGGAGATTGATTTCGGCTTTGGGCATTCATCTTTAAATCATCATCTCCCTTTGTTTTAGAGATGTTTTACTAAACTCATCTTCTAGCTATTTATTATTTTTTATTCTCATATTCTTATGCTAGAATGATTTGAGTTTAATTCTCATTTTGCTCATTGATTGCACACACACCCACTTGAGCTTTTAGTATTTTACATATTGTATATTTGGGTTGTGATTGGAGCTATTTATTATTTTATTAAAAACTTATTTATACTATTTTATATCTTTCCTTAAGTCTTTTAATCTATTGTAAAGTGTTTCAAAACTTGTTTGGAAGAATTTCTTCAAAAATGAAGTGTTTGTCGATTTCGTATTAGTAAACAGTTTACAAAATAAATGAGTTTTCAAAAATAGAAAATATAATTTGAGAAATTATTTTTCTAACATGTTTTATTACTTTTTTATAAATATTTTCCAAAATTTTATTATTTTTGGAGTTGATTTACTATGTTAAATTGATTTTATAAAATCAAGTATTTCAGTAGTTTTTAGAATCTGAAATATCTGTTTTCAAACAATAATTTCTCATGGTAAGTGATATTTTATAAATTCTTTCTCTAACATGTTTATCTATATGTGTAGAAACTTTGTCAAAATTTCATGATTTTGGATTTGATTTGCTATTTTTAATTTATTTTAGAAAGTCAGCTATGCAAAATTTTAGAAACTGCCAAAATCTGCCAACGATCACCTTATCGGTCGACCAATGACGTCATCAGTCGACTGACGGGTGTTTTTTAGCCAATTGCTAGTTTTTGGTAGGTGTGATTTTTGGGATATATATACCCTAATACCCCTTTTGCATTGGTCTTTTCCAAGGGTTTCTAACAAGGTTTTGGGCTCTTTATTGCTGAGTTTTCAAGAGAGTTTAAGTGTGGAGAAAGTTTCACGAAGAGAAGGAGATTGATTTTGGCTTTGGGCATTCATCTTCAAATCCTCATCTCTCTTTGTTTTAGAGAAGTTTTACTAAACTCATCTTCTAGCTATTTTTTATTCTCATATTCTTATGCTAGATTGATTTGAGTTTAATTCTCGTTTTGCTCATTGAATGCACACACACCCACTTGAGCTTTTAGTATTTCACATATTATACATTTGGATTGTGATTAGATCATTGATAATGAGTTTACGCTTAGTTCTTATCCATGTATTAGAGAACAAACAAATTTACCTGTGCCTTAATTGTTAAGATCAAGTTGTAATACATAAGGACACTTAGCGGAGTGGTTAGTGAGAGACAGGGTCAATTCCAAGAGGAGTGGTGTCGGTTATAAATACTAAGGAGATGTAGTAATTCCGATCACTTGAAAAAGGTGACACGGGCTAGGCCAATACTTAGAGGAGTGTATTGTGTATTGATAATTATGTGAGTTGTAAACATTTATCGGTGAACGTTAAAAACCAATTGTGTAGTATTTTTTAGAAAAGTGGTGATTCTCCTCGAGGGTGAGGAGCAGAGACGTAGTTCGTGGGTCGACCGAACTCCATGATCATTTGCCTTGTGTTTGTGATTGTTATTTGTGCACTATCTCTATTATATCTTGTGTTTATGTTTATATCGTCCGTTGTTTAATTACATATCCTTACACATAACTTGTTGCATATCATATTTACTTGGATATTAGTTAACAAGTTTTAATTTGACATCTAAATCGGATTAGATTAGAAATTACCCTATTCACCCTTCTCTAGGGTAATTTTATCTTTTTTGCTTTTCAGCCAACAAAGTAGCCATAGACACCTCGGTGTCGTCATCGAAGAATTTGGCCATGAAAAGCCTCTCCATGTCCTTCTAGCAATTAATGGATCCAGACTCCAATCTGCGGAACCATTCAAAAACAACCCTCTTGAGGGTACTAATGAACAGTCGAGAACAGTCGAGTTATAATAGGATCATTTCCCATTATATGTCTAGTTTGTGCCTGGAAGTAGTAAATATGCTGGGTAGGAGAACCCTTGCCATCAAACTATACGAGGTTGAGTGGTTTTAACTTCGGGGGATAGGGGATGGTATCCCATTCAGCAGGGTATAGTCTAGTCACCCCCAATTCTTTGAAGCTTCCCTGTAGCTTTGGTGCATCTAGTTGCTTTTGCAAATTATCCATATTTTGATCTCACTCTTTCTTGTGAGGATTAGATTCGGCTTTTGATGATTCAAAATGAATTCTCACTATTTCTTCATCATTTGTCCATCGTCTTCACGATTCCGACGACTAGATCCCCCAGCTTAGGGTGAAGGCTGCCAGTGCCTTGATCCCGAAGCTTCACCGGTGGCTTTCTTCTTCTTCTTCTTTTCCTTCTTGCTGAGGAGTTTTTCTATCATCTCTTCCATGTGTATGATAGATTCTTGTTGTTGGAGGATAGTAGCCTACTGTTCTTCTAGCTTTATTGCCATGTCTTCTTCATTCTCGGTCATGTGAGCATTCACTTGTTCACTTTGATTGGTACTAGATGGTTGAGAAGTTGTAATGACAAGAGTTTTTAGGCTCCTCATTGGTATCGTCGGAGATGCCTGCGCCCGCTAATCATAGGTAATCCAATGGAATCACCACTCCGGTGTGACTACGGGTGTGTTGATAGACACCCTACCCTTCGATAAGCATTTCACGTAGTCCAGAGGAGAACTTAGGATCAGAGGATTTAGAGGAATCAGCTTGGGCTTTTCCTTTGCCCTTGATAACTATATTAATCGTAACCTTAACAGGTTTAATCCTGGGAGCTTGCTTCCTAGGGTAAAAGCGTCTTCTTCGGGATGATAGGACTGTCTATGGTTCAAACAGTTGCTCAAAGACTAAAGGCTTAGGTGCCAATCCCCCACATTGGCATCGGGAAAGCATCACAGAGATAAGCTTCTCACAAGTGCAGTGAGGTTGCATCTAGCTCATACTACATTTGTGAACTAGGTAATCACGGAGATTGATATTGGAACCACCCCCAGTTAGCTCCGGCAACTTGGCAGTGCATGAGCAAGAATCTCTAAATGTTAGAGAGTGATAAGCATTGGTAGCCGAACGAACCTCCCCATTTACATGTTTGGGATGAGGTTGGTTATTTGGACGAGTCTGCCGCATTCATCATCTTGATCGGTTCTTGACTCGAGATTCGTCATCTTGATGAGACTGAGTTTGGTCGGCTTGAGCAACAAGACGAGCTTGTTGGATCAGATGAACCTCGTGTTAAAGACGAGGTTCTTTGTTCGAGCACCCTCGGATGCAAGAGTAAGGTTCTTCATTTTGACGCACCTCAGCTGGTTGACTCTTGACTGATTTGTAGGCCTTGGACTAGTCGTCTCGTGGCCAATAATGAAAATCATCCAGAGAGACGAAGGCTCGGACCTTGCGGTGAGCTTGATTCTAGTGTCGATTTCTTGTTCGTCTTGAGAGTGGATTAGCAGCAGGTTCCGTGGCAGCCAAAGTACAGCAAGGTTTCTCAACAACAGCAGCCAAAGTTTGGCGAGGTTGCTTGACAACCCATTTCATAGTCTAACGGCTAGTTTCCGAAGCCTCGACACTCGGAGGCAAAGGTTTCTCCTCGAGACTAACTCAAGTTTGAAATTACCCTAGAGGGAGGTGAATATGGTAACGTGACAATAAATGTGCAATTAAAATTTATCAATGCAACACACCAATCAAATTAAATGCAAAGGTAATAAATAGAGAAAGAGTTTAGAGAATAGTTAACCAATAGAGACACGCGATATGTTCACAATGTTCGGTCCTCCGACCTACATCCTCAACCACCTCTCCTAATGGTAATTTCATTATCACACCATGTTTAGAAGAGAAACTTCTTCACAACGATCTCCTCTTGAGATCTTACAATCCATACAAGTGATCTCCTCGAGATCAATCTCACCACACAATCACAATGGAAGAAGGAAAAACTCCCATAATAATCCTGAAAAGGATCAAGTAAAGAATAAGTAAAGCTCAAGGGTTGTGGAGTGTGGATGTGAGAAAAACAAAGGCTTAAACACAATTGAGGATTAAGAAGTGAACGTTTGAGCCTTTGAAAACCAAACTTAAGATTTTTCTCTTGCTAAATTAATTACTGAAGTGAAAAGAGCAATGTGGTATATATAGGAACCCCAAACAATAGCCCAAATCCCAAACAAGTACCAAAATCTCAAAAATTCAGCTAGTACAAAAACTAGCCATTACAGTATATTCGGTCGACCAATGGATCATATCCGATCGACCGACTATTTGACCGTTGTAGACTCAGCAATCTGGAACTGGTTCGTTCGACCAACAATGTTTTTCCGGTCAACCGACCCTTAGTCATAGGTCGACCGCGCAATGTAAATCGTCGACCAAAGGTGACTGTTTGTAAGGTTATGGAAACAGCTACTCTGGTCAGTCGACTGACGGGCAAGGCCCGGTCAACCAAAAACATGTACATATAGGAATTTGATATTAGTTGAAAATATGACTTTGTAAATTTAAAATAATATATCAAATAAATTCTAAAAATTATAAAACTTTAGGAAATTTTTATAAACATGATTTTGAACATGTTAGAAAAAGAATTTTAGAAAAATCATTTCCCGATTGTAAAAAACTACTCATTTTTCAAAAATAGTCAAAAACATGTTTTTATGAATGTGTGTGTGTGAACCCAATGAGCTTCAAATGTTATCAACTCAATAACTTATCTACATCAAGCACTAGAGAGAAAGAAAAAGATGTAAATATCTCACATAGATGAATACAATTCTTTGGTCTTGATATATGCTCATATTTTGATGAAGCTTCTCTATTATATTGTGCTCTTGAAAGCTTTGCTTCACCACATTGCCTCCACCTCCATGGATATTATCGTTGTAACTCTTTGTTCTCTCCAATCCTCCAATATCTGGCACTATCTTGCTTGGCAAAATATAATCTATACAATATCACTCAATCAAGTAATTAGCACCAATAATGGTGTTTGTAAATCATCATCAAAACAAGAGAACTAACAATCTTCCCCTTTTTGATGATAGCAAACTATCATTATTCAAAAGCATGTATAAAATAAAATTTTAGCTTATAGATAGTTGTTAGACCTTAAGGTCGCTATGAAATAACCCTAGAGAGGGGGGGGGGGGGGCGGTGAATAGGGTTTATGCTAATCTAATTTGATTTTATATCAATTAAAACTAATTAACAAATATATCCTAGCAAGTATGATATGCTACAAGATATGTGCAAGGATATATAATATAAACAAGGGTAAACAATATGATCATGCAACAATGGCGATATAATAATATGCAAGAATAAATGCGCCAATGCCAAACCCAAACACAAGGAAATAATCACGGAGTTCGGACCTTCCGTCCTACGTCTCCGCTCCCCACTCCCGGGGAGAATCCACTACATAACCCGGTTTAGAAGCCAGAACTTCTCTATACACTCGATTTTCTAGCTAACCGAAAACTTTACACACTCGGTTATTAAGTCAACCGACAACTCTCACAAATCCTCACAATGTACATACACAAGCTACAGCCTCAAGTATTGGTCCTCACGTATCGACTCCCTCAAGTGCTTGGAATCATCACCTCTCACTAGGCCACCGACGCCACTCCTCTTGGTATCGACTCCGTCCTCACCACACACTCCTCTCGGTGTACAAGTGTATTACAAAGTGAACTTTACAATTTAATCACAACAAATGATTGTTCTCTAAACAAGGTAAAAACTCAATTAGGCACAACTCTAAGTCACAAACCCCACAACCCAAATTATACTATGAATGTAAATACTATAAGCTCAATAGGTTGTGTGTGAACAAAGAGATTCAATAAAAAAAATTTAACTAAACTCAATATAAAACTGGCTTTAATAAGATAATCAAACAAATAAATATAAAGCTAGAAAAGAGTTTAGAAAACTTCTCAACAGATGACAAGAGATGGAGGGAGAATAGTTAATTGCTCAAACTCCAATAGATGATCTCTTCAAGCTCTTGTGGAATTGAATTCACAAACTCAAACCATCAATTGCTTAAAAGCTTTTAAACACACTTAAACAAAACTTAAACCATTGTTTAAAACTCTTTTAAACTTGTTTAAAACATTTCATTTGTTAAACTGAAAAATTAGAACAAAGAGGGTTTATATAGCCACCCAAAACCTCAGCTAAAAACCCCAAAGGAAAAGACCAAAAAGCCCAAGAATCAGAAATCTGATTCTGTACAAATATAATCGTTACAGTGTTATGGGTCGACTCATCACTGTTCATGAGTCGGCTCATAACTAGATGTTACAGGCTAAAAACAACTTATGGGTCGACTCATAAGATTCATGAGTCGACTCATCATGCATGGGTCGACTCATGAATTCATGGGTCGACTCAGCAGAAACAAAACTAGTTTTTCAGCACACTTCATGAGTCGACTTATGACAAGCATGAGTCGACTCAACCTGATGGGTCGACTCATGATGTTATGAGTCGACTCGTCAGAACCAAAATGTAAACTACACAACCATTTATGAGTCGACTCAACACTGTTCATGAGTCGACTTATGACATGCACACAGCCTGTTTTAAACAGTACATGTCAACATAAAACAATGTTTAAAAATATCAAATAAATTTAGAAAAATGTAAACCTTTGAGAAATGATTGTAGACATGACAATAAATATGCTACAGAAACTGGTTTTCAAAAAGGACTTTCCAAATGTAAAATATCATCATTTTGTAAGGAGGTCCAAAACATAGAAATGTAAACATATGAATTTTGATATTTTTCCTAAACCATATTTTGAAACTTAATAAAATGATTTTATAGACTTGAAAAAAGATGTAAACTATTGTTATGAAGTCAATGAATATAGTATTTTATCAAAATACGCATATAATGCACTAAAACATGATTTCATTGAACTAAATAAAATTGATATTGATGAAATCATATATATGCATATAAATATGAAACAAAAATATATTTTCTAATTATATTAAATTGTTTCATATTAAAACTTGAAAACTATCAAACCAAAAAATATATGTATATATATAACTATATATATACAAAACCAAAATGTGTATGTGTGTATATGATTGAGCTTAAAGTACTAACACACATAATATAAACTCCTAAACTAAATTACCCAAGCTTGATCTTGAGCTTCAATAGCGTGACTTGGTAATCTACGGATGAAGCTTAAACTTGGATCTTTAACTTGAATTGCATAGGCTTCAATCACTATTCCGCCAACCTCCATTTGATATGATCGTGAATGCTCGATTACATCCATCCTCTAACTCGTTGTTTGTCTACAATAAATAAGAAAACACAAATACTAGACAAACAATATTAGTGGTAAATTGTTTGTTAAACATTATCAAAATAAAGAGGCCAATAATAGTTGCTTTCCCTATCTATAAGACTCTCCCCCTATCTATGTGCATAAATTAGGAGATTTCTCTCCTCCTTTGTCAACATCAAAATAGGGTAAATAAGACATACATGTGTTAATACCCACAAGATACTCTTTTAAGTGTTAGCCTACCCATGTCACATTCCTCAAATGTTTGGATTTACGACCTCTCCCTAGGCATTACTACCAACACACTCTTCTTAGAATTAACCTCAGTCTCTCCCAATCACTCCTCTAAGTATCCTTGTGTGCTTAAACATGTTTTAACAATGTAGATCACAAAGAAAAAGTAGATATGAAATTGATAGCTTAAAACAATAGCAAGAAAACGGCATCAAACTAAGTATTCAAAGAATGCACATGCCTAATTCATTTCTTATACGACAAAAATCTTATTCACTAAGGGGTTTGGTAAAAATGTCTACTAATTATGATTTTGTGTCAATGTAAACAAGGGAAACATCTTTCCTATCTACATGGTCACGCAAAAATTAATGTCATACATCTATGTGTTTGGTTCTAGAATGCAAAACAAAGTTTTTTGAAATATTAATTGCACTAGTGTTATCACAAAATATTTTTGTATCATGAAAATATAAATCAAAATTAACTAAATTTTGTTTTATCCATAAAAGTTGTGCACAACACAAGTCGGTGACAATGTACTCCGCCTTCATAGTGGACAAGGCAACACAATTTTGTTTCTTGGATGACCAAGAAACAAGTGAGTTACCCAAAAATTGATATGTTCCACTCGTACTCTTACAGTCTACTTTACATCCGACAAAGTTGACATCACAATAACCACAAAGATCAAAAGAAGTATTCTTAGGATAAAACAAACCAAGTTCTATAGTGCTATTTATATATTTAATAATTCTTTTAATCAAAATTAGATGAGATTTTCTAGGAGAAGCTTGAAAACGTGCACATGCACAAACACTAAACATAATATTCGGTCTACTAGCGGTAAGATAAAGTAAACTACCTATCATACCTCGATAAAGCTTTTCGTCTACCTTCTCACCACTCTCATCCAAGTCTAACTTGATGGTGGTGCTCATAGGGGTTGCTTCATGTTTAGAGTTCTCCATTTCGAATTTCTTGACAAACTCTCTTGCATATTTGCTTTGTGACATGGAAATCCCATTATTGGTTTGTTTGACTTGGAGACCGAGAAAAAATATAAGTTCTCCCATCATGCTCATCTCAGATTGTTCTTGCATAACTTTAGAAAATTTCTTGCACAAAGATTCATCAGTGACACCAAAAATAACACCATCAACATAAATTTGAACCAAAATAAAATCATTTTTTCTTTTTCTAATAAATATAGTATTATCAATTTTTCCTTTTGAAAGCCATTATTAATAAGAAAACTTGAGATACGAGCATACCAAGCTCTACGAGCTTGTTTTAACCCATATAAAATTTTTTGTACCCGATAAACATGATTAGGAAATAGTGGATCAATTAAACCGAGGTGCTGCTTAACATAAACCTCTTCTTTAATAAACCCTTTAGAAAAAGCGCTTTTAACATCCATTTGAAACAATTTAAAAATTTTAAAGCTAGAAAAGGCTAAAAACATTCTAATTACCTCCAATCTTACAACTGGTGCAAAAGCTTCATTATAATCTATGCCCTCCTCTTGATTGTATCCTTGGTCAACTAAACGAGCTTTATTCCTAGTCATTATGTCAAATTTATCAAGTTTATTTCTAAAAACCCATTTAGTTCTAATAATATGAAGATATTTAGGTCTAGGAACTAGTTTCTAAACATTATTTTTAAAAAATTATTTAATTCATCATGCATAGCTAAAACCCAAAATTCATATTTTAATGCATCATCAACACGTTTAGGCTCAATTTGGGATAAGAAATCTACATTACCACAATCGATCATAGCTTTTGAGCGAGTTAAAACTCCTTTTGATAGGCTCCCTATAATTTGCTCCGTAGGATGATCCGGTGCAAATCTCCATGCCTTGGGTAGTTCTTCTTGATTTTGTTCAATGTTCCCTTCCCCATCTTTTAGTGCATCCATTGAGGGTTTGCCATTTATTTGCAAAAGCTTCAATCTTCCTTCAATATCATCATCATCTCTAGTCAAACCATCTTACAAACCATCATTAGTTTGATCAAAAATAACATTTATAGATTCTTTACAATGAGTGTTCGTTTATTGAAAACTCTATAAGCCTTACTCCTTGATGCATATCCTAAAAATATACCAACATCAATCTTTGAATCAAACTTATCATGGTGATATTTAGTGTTCAGATAAAACATTTACAACCAAAAATACGAAAATAGCTAATATTTAGGGTTTTGCCAAAATAGAGTTCATAAGATGTTTTCTTGAAAATAGGTCTAATTAAATCACAATTTAAAATATAGCAAGCCATATTAACGGTTTCCGCCTAAAAATATTTTAGCAAATTAAAAGCATTAATAATTGTACGTGCCGTCTCTTGTATGATTTGATTTTTTCGTTCAACAATACCATTTTGTTGTGATGTTCTTGGAGTGAAAAACGTATGTATTATACCATGATGGTCACAAAAATTACTAAAAAGTTTATTTTAAAATTCACCACCATAATCACTTCTAATTTTAACAATTTTTAAATTCTTTTTATTTTTAATTTTTTTTACAAAATGAGAAAATTCTTCATAACACTCATCTTTATTTGTAAGAAAAATCACCCATATAAAACATGAAAAATCATCAACAATAACAAATACATAGAATTCACCTTCTAGAGAGGCAACACACATAGGACCAAAGAGATCAAGATATAGTAATTATAAAGGTTTAGTAGTGGATACCTCATTTATGAATTAGAAAGAATTCTTAATTTGTTTACCTTTGGCACACTCCTCACAATGAGAATCTTTGACATAGGTTAGACTTGGTAGACCTACCATGTTCTTCTTTGATAGCTTAGATATTTACTTCATGTGAGCATGACCAAATTTCTTGTGCCAAATCCAAGGATCTCCTCCTACCGTGGCAAGACACTTTACATCTTGATCTAAAAGCTCATTCATCTCAAACATATATACATTAGTTTTTCTAAAAGCAACAAAAATAGTTTTTTCATTTAGGCTAATAATGTATTTATTCGGTTTAAAAATTATGTCATAGCCTTTATTACTTAATTGACTAATACTAAGAAGATTATGATTTAATCCTTTTTACAAAATAAACATCATAAATTACGGGATAAAGTGTTTTACCAATATTACCAATACCTATAATTTTACCTTTCTTACCATCACCAAAGGAGACATTGCCTCCTAAAATCCTTTATAGGGTTACAAATAAGTCCTTGTTGCCCGTTATATGATGAGAGCAACCGCTATCAAGGTACCACAACTCCTTACGTCTTGTGCGAGACGTTCCCTACATGTAAATAAGTTGTAGAACCTTTAGGTACCCAAACTTTGGGTCCTTGGATGTTAGTATTTTTGGCACCCTTAGGTATCCACATCAACCCATAATAATAAGCATTATTTCTAAATCTACAATGTGTAGATGTGTGGTCATTTCTCATGCAATATGTGCAAACAAAATCTTTCTTATAAGTGGGGGCATGAGATCTATGATGCCATGTTCTTCTAAAGTGATGATGTGTATTACTAGAAGAAGCATGATTAGTTTTATCTTTATTTTTTAATCTTTTAATTTGAGACCTTAAATGTTTATTTTCAAATTCAAGATCTCCAATTATTTTGTCTTTTAAAGCAATGGTATCATTTAGCGAGGATTGTACAAGCTCAAACTTTGAGTTACATGAATCATGCAATTTTTTAAAAGAAGAATATTTTTTGCTAATATTTTAAATTTAAAATTTAATTCTTCTAGTGCGTTTCCAAGTTCACATTGCATATAAAAAGCTTCATTATCGGAATCAGATTATACCTCATCTTCATGAGCCATGAAACATATGTTTGGATCATGAAGTGCAATTTTGGCGCATTCGTCGTCACTATCCGAATCACTTAGTTCGGATTCATCTAATCCCGCATACATTGCCTTCTTCTTCTTGTACTTCATGTACTTCTCTTTTATCTTAGGACAATCCTTTGCTATGTGTCCCGGTTCATTAAACTCAAAGCATTTACCTACAAAAGAGGGGAACTTGTTACAACAATTTTTAAAATTTTTATTCATATTTATTAATCTTGATATCCTTCTAGAGAGATGTGCCACTTCTCTAGAGATATCTACTTCACTATCCGATAAGGAGGAATCATCAATTGCTCATTTGAGCACAATAGTTTTCATCTTTTGGGAAGGCTCTTCATTTGCTCGTGAGGGCTCTTCCTCCTTCTCCTTGATCTTCTTCTCATGGACCTTGAGCTTACCAATGAGACCATCAAGTGTAAGTGTTATGAGATCATTGACTTTCTCGATAGCCGTAGCTTTGGGTTCCCATGCCGGCGTTAAAGAGCGAAGAATTTTGTAATTCTTCTCTTGGTTCTCCAACACCTTGTCAAGACCATAAAATTCATTAACAATGTTAGTAAATCGAGAAAATATGACATCAATTGATTCATTAGGAAGCATCTTAAATAACTCATAATCATGCACGAGGCTACTAATTTTGGACTCTTAGACTTGAGGGGTTCCTTCATGAGTAACACATAGTTTCTCCTAAATCTCATGTGCGGTTACACATGTGGAGACCCTATTGTACTTATTTGGTCTGAGACTACAAATTAAAGCGTTCATGGCTTTAACATTTAGGTTAGCCAAATGCCTTTCATGCTCGGTCATATCTTTACTAGACTTATGAACATATTTCTTCTCTATTATCTCTAGGATGTCAAGATCAATGCTTCGTAAGTATATTCTCATCCTAGCTTTTCAATATATAAAATTATTACCAGTGAACAATGAGGGTCTAGTAGTGGATTGACCTTCAAGTATATGCACATTCATTATAGAATCTATTTGGATCTTTTTTCTCTAAGGTGGTTAGACCTAATAAATATGTAGAGACCTTGCTCTGATACCAAATAAAATTATCCTAGAGGGGGGGGGGGGGGGTTAATAGAGTAATGTGACAATAAATATGCAATTAAAATTTGTTAATGAAACACACTAACCAAATTAAATGCAAAGGTAATAAAAAAAGAAAGAGTTTAGAGAATAGTTAGCCAATAGCGACACGCGATATGTTCAAGAGGTTCGGTCCTCCGACCTACGTCCCCGATCACCTCTCCCGATGGTAACTTTACTATCATATCCAGTTTGAAAGTCGAAACTTCTTCACAATGATATCCTCTTGAGATCTTACAATCCAGACAAGTGATCTCCTCGAGATCAATCTCACCACACAATCATAATGGAAGAAGGAAAAACTCTCACAACAATCCTATGATAAGAATCAAGTGAAGAACAAGTAAAGCTCAAGGGTTGTGGAGTGTGGATGTGATAAAAATAAGGGCTTAAACACAATTGAGGATTAAAAATTGAAAGTTTGAGCTTAAGAACACATTAAATACCAAACTTAAGGTTTTTCTCTTGCTAAATTGATTACTAAAGTGAAAAGAGCAATCGAGTATATATAGGAATTCCAAACAACAGCCCAAATCCCAAACAAGTACCAAAATCCTAAAAATTTAGCTGGTACAAAACTAGTCCTTACAATAGATTTGGTCGACCGATGGATCATGTTCGATTGACTACTATATGATCGTTACAGACTCAGCAATCTAGAACTGGTTCGATCAACCGACAATGTTGTTTCGATCGACCGACCCTCAGTCATCAGTCGATCGCGCAATATAAATCGATCGACTGAAGGTGACTGTTTGCATGCTCATGGAAATAGGTACTCTAGTCGGTCGACTGACGGGCAAGGCCTGGTCGACCGAAAACATGTACATACAGGAATTTGATATTAGTTAAAAATCTAACTTTGTAAATTCAAAAATAAAATATCAAATAAATTTCAAAAATTATAAAACTTTAGAAAATGTTTATAAACATGATTTTAAACATGTTAGAAAAATAATATTAGAAAAAGCATTTTCCAATTGTAAAAACTACTCATTTTCAAAAATAGTCAAAAAAATATTTTTATGAATGTGTGTGTGCGAACCCAATGAGCTTCAAATGTTATCAACTCAATAACTTATCCATATCAAGCACTAGAAAGAAAGAAAAGAATGCAAATATCTCATATATATGAATACTGTTATGGGGTATTTCCAAATATATGATCTGATGAGTCACTATCTCCATCCAGCCAGACAAGTCGACACCACAGTGTCGACACGAGAAGCGATGCTAATCGGCACAAGACATCCTGACCTCCCAGGGGAGTCGACATCTCAACCGATTGGAGAGATAGACAGAGATCAGCTAGCAGTTGGACTCAGCCGACCAGACGAGTCGATATTCATCAATGTCAACACGAAAGGTAGCACCAGTTGATCCTCTCGCAGCAGGAAATTCACCAAGAGCCCAGTCGAGTCGATACTCCTCCATGTCGACTCGAAAGGTGGGACGAGTCATCACCAAACTCCATTCAGCCATCAATCCTTGAGTCGTCACTCCTCTCAATAAATCGACTCTCCTCGCGAGTCCCATCATGAGGGACTTACTTCTCAAAGCTAGAAGATAAATTCGCCAAAGCTTATCCATCCTGACAACAAGTCATATCATGTCTACTCAAAGACCATGCGTCATCACGCCGCTTATCAGCCCACGTCCCATCGATCTCTCCTCAAATCGAGGCTGAAGTGATCTTCCTCCTGTCACCAGCAGACACATGTAAAGCATAGGATGACTCACCTTCCAGCTCATACTTTGTCACCGCCATTTGCATGACCAAAATGACCAATCTACCATTGACATCCTCTTTATATACAGATGCTATTCGCTATAGCCAAAGGTTCACAATCTAAACTCTCCTCCTGACCTAAATCTCAAAGATCATCATCTCTAATGCACATAGCATAAGAACACATAGTTCTATTACTCCACTCAAGCTCAAGTTTATTAATTGACTTGATCGTCGGAGGTACCACGGGGAATCGCCACCCCGCTTTCTAATGACCTTCTTCTGTGTAGATCGTTCACTCTAACTCAGTGGCCAAGACATAAAGTTGGGGAAGAAAGAGGTCCCATCCATCATCTTTTATCACTCCGCAACCATCCTATTCTGGATTGTTCTATGTGATTTGATCATCAACAAATACAATTCTTTGGTCTTGATATGTGCTCATATTTTGATGAAGCTTCTCTATTGTATTGTGCTCTTGAAAGCTTTGCTTCACCATATTGCCTCCACCTCCGTAGATATCATCATTGTAACTCTTTGTCCTATCCAATCTGTGACGCCCCTGGGTTCACACAAGGCTGCAGTCCGAGGTAAAACCAAGAATGTCAAACCTGTCATGAACCACACCGTGCAATAACATGTTTCACCATCACAATTACTATCTCTCTAGAGGAATCAACAATAGGTGTAGGTACAAAGCAAGTAAAAGGTTTTACAACAAGTACTTCATGAAATGATAGAACATCGAATTAACACATCTCCTCAACCAAATCAACTGGAATACATAGTCAAAGTCTAAAATGAATAACTACAATCTGGAGATCTCAACATGTCTCAAAGTACATAATATCTGATACAGGAAATAAGGCACACAGCCTTTACAACTCTAGAACATAAACCTCTTAAGTCTACAAATGTCTCAAGTGGAGTACAAAATAAAATACATCTAATAAGAGGATAGATAGACCCTAGTAATGGTCTCCCTCAACCTGCGACTCTCCGGGCTCCTGGCTCGTTACCTGAAAGGAGGGGGGACAACGAGCGTCAAAGCGCTAGCGAGCAACATCACAACCAACCCCAAGGGAAAAGGGCTCGTTGTATAAGAAAATACAGTTATACATAATAATATAAAACATTTATCCTAGCAATAATGGGTCTTGGTACTTAGGAAATTTCAACACGAGCGTAGGTACGTCGAGCGAAATAATCCAAACAAGGAAACCCTCATGTATATACCTTGTATCTCAAATTGAAAGTCCCTAAGTACCAAACCCGGAGTCTAATACACGAACAGATAAATTAAAAGGAAAACGAAACACATCTCTACTTCCAAACATGGTGTCATGTCAAACTCACATGAGTGTCATGTCAGAAAACGATTAAGTGTCCAAAACATAGACTATATAGATTAAACATCCAACACATAGACTGCATGAAGTAAACGTCCAACTCATGGGCTGAAAGCGACAAGTGTCCAACGCATGGATCAAATATATCCAATGTCCAACGCTTGGACTGAATGGTAATGCATATCCAACACGAGGATTAAATAGAAATGCATGTCCAACACGAGGACTAAGCAAAGTGAATGTCCAACACG
>BQKN01065436.1:54897-137497 GCA_022839385.1 Asparagus kiusianus
TATATATATATATAGTTATATATATGTACACATTTTGGATTTTGGTTTATCCACAAACAAAGTTTTTACAAGCATATAAATAAATATTTATATTCATACATGTTTGTTTTTATGTGGATAAGTTGGTTTGGTTTAATTTCATAGATATGAAATAAATATATATTCATATTCATACTCATATGTTTCATATTCTATTGTATTTGTGAATATATTATATTCATTGTTTATAGACTTCATAACAATAGTTTACATCTTTCTTCAAGTCTATAAAATCGTTTTGTGTTATTTAAAAACATGGTTAAGCTAAAATGTCAAAACTCATATATTCACATTTTCATGTTTTGGACTATTTTGTAAAATAATGATATTTTTTATTTGGAAGGTCCTTTCTAAAAACCAGTTTTTGTATGTGTATTATCATGTCTATAATCATTTTCTAAAGTTTTATATTTTTTAGAATTTATTTGATATTTTTAAAAAGGGTTTTAAAATCAGAAAATTAACTTTTAAACCTGTTTTCTCATATGTCAGTTTACGGTCGACCGCCACGGTCGACCACGCCTTTGATTTTCCCTACGGAGCCATCAACAACTTTCACTGTTGACCTCCATGATCGACCGTCAGCTCAAAATTTCCCACGGTTGACCGTCACGGTCGACCGCTAAAGTCTCTGGAAATTTTCTGAGCCTCGAAAATGGCTCGTGGTCGACCGCGAGATTCTCATGGTCGACCGTCGTTCACTCCAATGACTATTTTTGTACAGAATCTGATTAACGATTATGTGGGCTTTTTGGTCTTTTGTTTGGAGTTTTTGGCTGAGGTTTTGGGAGGCTATAAATACCCCATTGATCTCAGTTCTCAAAAAAACAAAAGAAATTTTTAAACAAGAGTTTAACAAGGGTTTAAGTTTGTTTAGTGTTTGTTAAAAAGAGTTTTTGTTTGGGAAATAGTTTTACACAAGTAGAGGAGATCATCTACATTGATTGAGCTTCATCTTAATCCATCTCTCCATCTTGTTTTTCAGAGAAGCATTTCTAAACTCTTATCTAGCTTTACATTTACATATTTGTTTGATTATCATTCTTTAAAGCTAGTTTTTATATTGAGTTTAGATTTTATTTCACTTATTGTTTACACACACCCACTTGAGCTTATTGTATTTTCATACATAGTATATTTGGGTTGGTGAGAGTTGTAACAATTGAGTGTGAGCTTTTATTGTGTTCTCATCTATATTAGAGAACAATCATTTATTGTATTGTGCTTATTGTGAGAATTATTTTGTAATACACTTGTACACCGAGAGAAGTGTGTGGTGAGAGTCGGGGATCGTCCTAAGAGGAGTGGCGTCGGTTGACGAACCTAGGGAGAGGTTGTATCCGAGCACTTAAGGGAGACACGTCTAGTTCCAACACTTGAAAGGGTGTAGAGTGGGATTGTAAGAGTGGTGATTGTAAAGTTTTCGATTAGCTAGAAAACCGAGTGTGAGGTGTTAACGTCGTTCGGGTAAGCGTAGAAAATCCGGTTGTGTTAGTGGATTTCTCCCCGGGAGTGGGGAGCGGAGACGTAGGACGGAAGCTCCGAACTCCGTGATCATTTGATTGTGTTTGTGTGTGCTTTGGCGTTCATTTATATTTGTGCTCATTGCTCATATCGCCATTGTCTCATTAGTTAGTTTGTCCACCTCTTTGTTTACATTATTTACCCTTGTGTTGTTTATATATCCTTGCTCATATTTTTGTAATATCTCATTGCTAGGATATATTCATTAGTTCATATTGCCTATCCTAGCTCATGTATCTTGTTGTATTTTATACTTGCTAGGATAATTTATTAATAAGTTTTAATTGGCATAAAATCAGATTAGATTAGCATAAGACCCTAATTACCCCCCCTCTAGGGTATAACACATGACACGTAGCTGATCGGTGCTGGGAGAAGTATCCTCATCTCAAACCAAGGGGGTTGAAGAAGAAGGAAGAGAAAAAGGCATATATGATAGCTCAAGTTCTGAAAGAAGTTCTGGGGATGACAGAACCTAACAATAGTCTCAATCTTATGATAGGGAAACAGATCACGAAAGAGGATGACGACCCTAGCGAGCAGCTGTTTGTTCTTAAGTTGCAGGTCAAGACCAGTTTAGTTAATGCCATAGTTGATCCAGGCAGTGAGAAGAATTTGATATCTGAGGCCTTAGTTAAGAATCTGGGTCTGAAGACAGTCAAGCATCCAAAGCCCTGTCTATTGGGATGGATTCAGAAAGAGACGAGATTGAGTGTAGTTGATCAATGCACTTTCAGATTTGCGCTTCATGAGTCGTATATTGACGAGGTTATGTACGACGTAGTTCCATTGGATGTTTGTCAGGTTATACTAGGAAATCCTTATTGTGGGATATATATGCTATCTATGTGAGGCGGGCTCAGAAGTACACATTCACCAAAGATGGTGAAAAGTTCATATTTTGTTTGGCATCTCTTCCAAAGGAGACAAACTTGGTGACGGTGAACCAAGCGAAGAAGTTAGTGAATGCAAGCAAGAAGTTTGTTGCGTTATGCATTAGCTCTTATGAGGATCCACTGAAAGAGGTTTGCAATTTGGAGCGGAAGGTGACTACAATGAGAAACGGGACGAAGGAGTTGTTTCTGATCAGACATCGAGACTAGATTCCTAGAAAGGCTAGGTGGTTCAGAAAACAAGGAGGGGCTCGCAAGTTCCCTCAGCTACAATTCTAACTTAAACAAGACTTCAAGTTCCTAAAGGGTGGTAGCCATAATACAGGTGTATCTTCTTCCTTACTTCGGGAGCTTAGCGATCCTTATTGAAGCTTGAGGATAGTTGATTCTCATGGTATCTTGAGAATAGAGATACGGATGAAGTCGTTGAAGACAGCAACGTCGAAGAGTACAGGAAAAAACTACAAGAAACACTTAGGACTTCCAGTGGTCGACTGCACGTGACGTCGCGGTCGACTGTGAATGTGCACAACTCAGGAAAAGTCTCTGGACTTTTCACGGTCGACCATGATGGGTTCTGTGGTCGACTGCCAAACCCTGCACGTGACGCCACGGTCGACCGCGATGGCTTCTACGGTCGACCGTGAGTCGGGCTGGGCCAGTTTTTAGTTTCCTATTTGTTTTAAGTTTTGTGTTTGATATATATTAAAACACGACTTTTCTAGGGTTTTCTAACCATATTGTATTCAGAAACAAGATCAGGGAGATTGTTCTTTGATCTAAAAATATTGTGAGAGAGAGATTTTGTAATCTATTATTTCTCATAATCTAGAAAAGGTATTTTTCTTTGACTAACTCAATTCTTTATGTGTTTTCTTTTTCTTCACAACCCACTCTTGATAATTTCATGATCAAAGGTGCTCGTCCGATGACTCGTATCAAAACACATATCCCGTCGTAGACCGGCACTTATCCAAATCACTAGCATAATCCAAATCAACATAACCAACGCACAACTGCCCTCCTCTAGCGTCCCGCTCAAAACATAAATTAATATTGAGAGTACCTCGAATGTACCTCAATACCCATCTCACGGTATCCCAAGGACCCACTCCTGGATCGTACATGTATCTCGAAACCATACTCACAACCTGTGACAAATCCGGCCTAGTACATACCTTGCGTACATTAAAATTCTAGCTGCACTCGCATATGGAGTCTTCGACATCAGCTCTCTATCTTTAACTATCTTTGGTGAAAGGTCAGCTGAAAGTTTCAAATGGTCTTTTGAAGGTACACTAACTAGCTTCGTATCCATACTAACATTAAACCACTATAGAACCTTCTTCAAATAAGCTACCTGTGTTAAACAAATTCTGCCCTTCTCTTTATCTCTGCTGATCTCTATCCCTAAAATACGCTTTGTCTCACCCAAATCCTTCATCTCAAACTCCTTTGAAAGCTGTTCCTTCAACTTATCTATAACGAAACTAAAAATAGAAGCAACCAACATATCATCAATACAAAGCAACAAATAAATGTATGCACCAACTTTTAACTTGCGATAATATACACAATGATCAAACTGGCTTTGAGCGTACAAATAACCGATCATGAAACCATCAAATCGCCTATACTAGTGTCGAGGAGATTGTTTCAAACCGTATAGCGATTTCTTCAACCTACAAACCAACTTTTCCTTCCCTGCAGCTCGGAATCCTAATGACTGAGTCATATATATTTATTCATCAAGATCACCATGAAGAAATATCATTTTCACATCCAACTGATCTAACTCCAAACCATATAGTGTCACTAAAGCTAGCAAAATCTGAATCGAAGAGTGCTTCACCACCAGAGAGAAAACCTTATTGTGATCAATACCTTCCTCCTGTGCATAGCCCTTCACAACCAATCTAGCTTTGAACCTTACTGGAGTGCCTTCAATGCCCTCCTTCTTCATGTATACCCACTTGTAACCAATTACCTTCCGCCCCTTTGGAGGCTCAATAAGTTCCCATGTATTGTTCTTATGAAGAGACACTATCTCCTCCTACATAGCTACCTGCCACAAATCAACCTCTAAAATCTGTTTAGCCTCTCTAAATGTAGTAGGTACCAACTCATCGATACTCTCCACCGGAATTGCATATGCAACTACTGTGTCGGTATACCATGCTGGCATCCATATGTCTCTCCTCTGTCTTCGAACCGTAATAGAATCCTAAACCTGAGCAGTCGGTCCCTGATCCTACACATCTGTACCCGTATCCTCCTCGTTGTCTCCATGCTCATCTGGCGTCATCTCAGTCGGCACACTAATAGATACTGTACCATCTGGATAATGTGGAGCTGCATCGATCTCCATCACCTACGATATCTCCTCCGTCGGGTCGCTTTTCACCTGATGAAAGATAGGAAACTTCAAGATAGAAGCCTCATCGAACGTGACATCTCTACTCAGCATAATCTTTCTATCAACTGGATCTTATAGCTTGTCTCTCTTGACACCACGCTTGAATCCTACAAATATAGCATCCTAGCTTGAGGTTTCAATTTATCTGTTCTAACATGATAAAATACAGGGCACCTAAATACCTTAAGCTGGTCATAGTCGTGTGCTGGCTCTCCCGACCACATCTCCATAGGGGTCTTCCCCTCAATCGCAGATGAAGACAGCCTGTTAATAAGGTGGCTCGCATATGATAGTACCTCAGCCCAAAAGATCTTCTCCAAATCACCCTGCGACAATAAGCATCGGACCTTCTCCAGTAAAGACTGATTCAACCTCTCCATCACCTAATTTTATTGTGGTCTATGACTAACTATGAAGTGTCTCTCTATGCCCTCGTCTCGGCATAGCTGCTGAAAGGGGTCTGATGTGTACTCATTGTCGTTATCAGATCGTAACGTCTTGATCTTTCTCCCAGTCTATAGTTCCAAACTTCTCTTCCACTTTACAAATAACTCTAGGACTTTATCTTATGCTTCATGGTGTACACCTAACAATGCCTAGAATTATCAACAAACGTTAGGAACCAATGTCGACCACCAAGTGATGCAGTCTTGGTGGGGTCCTAAATATCTGTGTGTACGTAATCCAGGATGCCCCTCGTCCTATGAATGGTAGTCCCGAACTTCACCTTCGTCTTCTTACCAAGAATATAGTGCTTACAGAACTCAATCTTCTCACTCTTGGCTCCCTTCAATAGCCCCTACTTGCACAAAACCTGCTGTGACTTTTCTCCTGTGTGTCCTAACCTATAGTGCCAAAGTCTACTCATGTCCGTCTCTGTAGATGAAGCTACCTGGCCAACCATGATGCTCCCTTTCAAACAATACAAGTTTTGATTGTGGACTCCCTTCACTACCACCAAAGATCTCTTAGTAACCTTTGCTATAGCGTATTCAAAGGTCACATTTAATCCTTTTGCCTCCAAAGCTCCAACAGAAATAAAATTCTTCTTCAGCTAAGAAATAAATCTCTCTTCTTTTAATTCACGGACTACTCTATTGTGCATCCGGATCCTCACGGTACCTATCCCACAAATGCCACATGATTGATCATTTCCTATGATAACAATACCCTCATCGAGTCCCTCAAATGATGCAAACCAATCTCTCTTGTGAGTCACATGATAAATAGCACCAGAATTAAGCATCCAATCTGATGCATCCACTTGGTTTACCTCCGGAGTAATCAATAGAAAAAAGCTCGAATCTTCGGAATCATCGCCTTTCGCAACATTCATCTTATTGGCCTTCGGGCCCTTCTTCTTGCTATTCTCCTTTTCCTTGAGCTTCGGACAGTCTCTCTTCCAATGTCCCTGTTCCTTACAAAACGCACACTGGTTCTTAGCTAACTGGTGATGGCCTCTAGACTTCGACCTGCTCCTATTACTATCTCTCAGATATGGGCTTCTACCTCTCGTCGACAAGACCTCTCCTGAAGTACTAGCGCGGGAAGTCTCCTTGTTATTTCTCCTCAAATCATAGTTCGTCAGAGCATTAGTAACTTCACTATATGTGATAGAAGATTTCCCGTTCAATAAAGTAAGTACGAAGGTATCATACTCCTCATCGGTAAGGAGTCCAAAAGAATAATAGCCTTGTACTCATCCGTGATCTTCTCATCCACGTTCGCTAAGTCCGACAACAACTTCGCATAGTTGTTCACATGAACTGCAAGAAAGGTGCCCCTAGACATCTAAAATCTGAACAATCTTCGCAACAAGTGCAAACGGTTCTCAACACTCTTCGTAAGGTACTTATTGCTAAGAATCTCCCACATCTTCATTGCAGACGTCACTCCAATCACATCATACTTTAGCTCCTGTTCCAAACAGGATCTGATCACTCCACAAGCATTCCTATTCATCTTTTCCATACCGCATCTTTATATTTTGGGTGGCCTCTCATGGACCATGATGGTCTCCTCCAAATTCTGAGTATTGAGCGCATCCTGTACGTCACTCATCCACAAACCAAAATTAATATTTCCGTCATATTTAACCATACTAATTTTAGTGTTTTGAAAACCAACTTGAACTGTACCCACTATCTTGCTGCTTTCACCAACTTCTTCACCCATACTCACAAACTCCAAATTATAGAGAAAAAAATTCAAACTTGATAGAATTTAGAAGTTACCTAACAAAACTCTAGAATGGATTCCAGATAGATCTCCTAACCACACAAGGAAATCAAAATCTTCAATGACAACCCCGAACACTATCTCTACCGAAGCCTTGAACTCTAAGAACCAAGCTTCCATAATGAGTTTTCCTCTACCCAATGCCAAAACCCTAGATCTTAAATCTGAGCTTTGATACTAATTGTTGAGCTCCTTTGCGGAAGCGTGCTCGTACACCGAACGAGTTCGTGAGGCACGAGAGAAGATAACCAAACCAAACACGAGTGCAATCCAATCCAAATTACGACAAACCAATCGTAAACACAGAGATATACATGGTTCGACAATTTGCCTACGTCCACGGGGAGAGGCTGGGGAGATTCTACTAAATCAAGGAGAGTATACTAAATCAAGGAGAGTACAAAGGGTTACAAATCTCTCAAACACTCAAACTAACCCAACCAAAAGATTTCTCAACTTGCTCACAAATTCTCCCTCTCAATATGCTCAAAACGCTCTCTATTCTCTGATAAACAAAACCCTAAAATCGTGTTTCAATATATATCAAAACATGAACCAAATCAGAATAGAAAATAAAGCCCATGCCCAAACTCGACTGGCGGTCGACTGTGCCAAAGCTCGCGGTCGACCGGACAGAACGACAGAAACCAAAAAAATCCATTACAAGGTCCGCAGTCAATCGGACATAACCTTGCGGTCAACCGACCAGAACTCCATAAACTACCATGTACTTGTACATGTTTGCAGTCGACCGCGCCAAAGCTCACGGTCCGGCAAGCACCCAAATGCCTGTCTGCTTCAAATTTCCTAAACTTTACCAATGCTTTCGCCATTTCTACATTTCTCCCCTCTTGTTCTACTTTTCTTTTATGTGTAAATAATCACACGCTCTCTATAGCTCTTTACTTTCACTTCTCTTTATCCACACACAACTCTAGAATCTAAAAAAAATATTTCCTATACACCTTTCTTGTGGGTTCGACATTGTGCTATACTATGACTTGATTATGCACTTGCTATCTTGATACTTTTTACAAATCATCACATATTTACTTTTTCTCATGTGCCTAACGTGGGCATAATATCGATGCAAATGTATCACATGCGAATAATATGCTAAAGGCATAATATAAATTTAACAGAAAGGCTAACATAATCTAGACTACGAATCAAAGTGATATGTGATTGAAACTTTGGATATCAAATAGTAAAAGCAAAACTTTAGGGTATCTAAGTGAAATATGAGGAAATTTTTATGGGGGTACCAAATGGTTCTAAAAAACTTTGAGGCACCAAAGTGATAAGGTGGGAAAATTTTGGGGTGCCGAAGTGAAAATAAAACACCAAAAATCAACAGTTTTTTCTATATTGGTGCCTTAAATCTCATATTTTGTAATTAGTCCTTCAAATCACTGAATTTAGTGAAAATAAACCACCAAAAATCAACAGTTTTTTCTATATTGGTGCCTTAAATCTCATATTTTGTAATTAGTCCTTCAAATCACTGAATTTGTTATTAGGTATCCCATTTCTCAAGATATTTTGCAAGTAGTTCCTCATATCCCTAAAATTGCTCTTAGGCCCGCGGTTGCTTAAGACTATTTCAAATAATTTATAAGAATCGGGAGGGCCAATAAATTTCCACGCACAACGGCCCTATGGAGCACGTGCTCTCCTCACTAGTATTCAAGAGAAAAGGGACATGCATTACTATTTCTAATACGTGTATTTTAAGGGTTAACTACAAAAAACCCCTTAAATTGTGCAGGTATTCTCCGTAACTATTTTAATTTGACCATGAGTTATTGTAATGCGTATGTTTAAGGGTTAGATATTGGAACATGACTTTTTTCAATGTTGGAAAATGACTTTTTTTTAAAATGTGTGTTTTAAAATTTTTAAAAAAAGTTATGACTATTGGAGAAACTTTTTCAATCGTATAAATAATCTATAATTTCAAACATCAAACTTCACTTCTTTCTAAAATTTTCTCTCTCTGAAAATCTGCAATCCTATAAACTTGTTTCACATGGAATTGGTGGAAACTTTCGGATTTAGTTTCATGAATTTTTAATTTCCGTTGCATGCTGAGAAGAGAATTTACGTTAACTTGAAGTAAACTTAGAATTAGGAAGTGGGACAATTATTTCACTTATAAAAATATTTTAAGCCTCAGAAATTCTATCACATTCTTTTATCTTTGCTGACACTTAATCTCTTGTAAAAAAAGGCTTGAGTTTTAACACGTACAGAGCACTAAGAGTACCAATGCATATGTGCATGGAGCTGCGGATTGTCTCTTGTGACCGCCAAGACGTGGCTGTATTTCATTTGGGCGGTCAGAAATTAACCGTAACGGAGATGGCCAATGATGGGACTAATAAGGAATACAAATTTTTCATGGGCCTAGATGAGCCCACTACACATTTTGTTATGCTTTACGAATTTCCTATCAGCCCCTTGTCAACTCAGCGCAGACTTATTCGGGCCAACATAGCTAACATACGTCCGTATAACTTTTGGCGATTATCCTCGAGCAAAAAAACCTCAAATCCAGTCATTTGACGTATAAAAGCAGCATCCATACACCCCTTGCTGCCTTCCAACGGAAAATTTTTCCTTTCAAACAAATTTTAGTTACTTATCAGTTACCGCTAAAGCGTCTTGGAGAGTGTCTTGGGAATCTCGATCTCCCTTACTATAAAAAAGTACTGAGAATGCCACTTCTTTTACTATAGCATTGATATGTCTAGGTGATAATTATGATTCATTCAGAATCTAAAATACTTATCGTATATATCTGTTATTTACCAGTTATATATAGCTAAAGTGTCTAGGAATCTGGATCGCCTTAACTATAAAAAAAAGTGCTGAGAATGCCACTTGTTTTACTATAGCGTTGATATGTCTAGTGGATAATTATGATTCATTCAGAATCTAACACTTACATATATACCCTCATGAATGTAAAACATGCCTAATTTACACTCAAAGGTGCTAGTATACAAATTCATGGTTGTGATAAAAGAAGTGGTTTGTGCATTAGTTTCAGTTAGTGAAGACGATCTGAATCTATGGATCGATAAGAAAAGTTTAGAGTACTACAAGAAATTACGTCTTTAACGAAGGGATTTCCCTTCGTTAAAGAGCTAAAAACCTTCGTTATTGTATGCTAACGACGGGAAAAAATCCCTTCGTCGCCCGTCGTTGAAGCCTTCTTCGCTAAAGGGTCACGAAGGTTATAATACCCGTCGTTATAGAGTCTATAATGACGGAACATATTACCGTCGTTTATATTTACGACGGTAATTATCACCGTCGTTACCATCAGTGACGGGGATTTTTTCCTGTCGTTACCATTAGTGACGGGGATATTTCCCGTCATTACTTTAAATGATGGTTTCTCAATCCCGTTGTTGTGTAATAACGAGTGACAAACTCGTCATTGAAGACCAATTAATGATGGTTGGATACCGTCGTAAAAGTCCTAATGGTGGGTAATTAGTAACCTATCAACGATGGTTCTTTCCCTTCGTTGATGAACAAAATACGGTTTATAAAACCGTCACTATAGACTATAAATTTTTAATATACATTAATGACAATCTTTTCATTCATACGCTACTATCATATAATTCTCAACATGACACTAAGAGTCACAACACAAATATATTAAAAATACACAATAATGAATAAAAGAAAAAAAAACTCCATTCATTAATAACATTAATAAATAAAATTCCACCATCCTCAGATATTCAATACTAGTAACAAGAGTTAATATCCCAATTATTCCAAAGAAAAATACGTAAAACTATCTAAAATAAATTAAATAAAAGTCTAAAAAATACACATCCTTTCATCTCTAATCATCGTCAAAAGAACACTCGAGATACTCCCCTCCTAATCTTGCATGGATAGCCTGAAAAATTTAAAAATTCACATAATTAAGAAATATCAATTAAGCAAATATTATATTATTAAGTAAAAATCGTATTTTCTCTAGTGCAAGTAGTCAATCATAAAAGTATATAAGATATTTTACAAAAAAATAATTACCTAGTCTTGCACATATTCTCGAGTTTGAGGAGTCAATGAAGATGGTTGCCTTAAAAAAAGTTCCCGTATAGCTTTCACTTGTGACTCTAAGTCAGACATCCTTTGTTGTTGTTGATGTTGTTGTTGCTCCTGCTCATCTAAGCGTTGTTAAAGCATCTGGTTCTTTCTCTTTTCTTTTAAAACACGTGCTTTCAGATTAGATCGACTAGGAAGCGGTCCTCTCAAATCATTCAAAGTAGTCCCGCCACCAAATACATGATGTGACCATGAGATTGCTTCCTCTAAATTTTCTCAATTATCTCAATGTCTGAAAGTGATGCTTGTTTGACTTGAACGATTTCATCCTATAAAAATTAAATTCATATGTTAGTACTATTTAATGCATCATTATCAAACTTAAATATATATTCTACTTACATATTTATCTCGATCCCCAATATCTAGTGTTTCATTAGCTTTCTTTTAGGTTTTATGAAATATTTTTGCCACATTAGGTAGATTTCCTGACTTGCCACCCTTATTCAAATATTAAATAAAAATGAGTACAACATCAAACTAAAAAACAAAGTAGTTTTAAATAAATAGAAAATTAGTTTTGAATGTATACCAGTTCCCACGCAATTTGTCTAAAGGGTTTACTACTCGTGTGGTCGAGCATCTTTCTTTTGCCTCTCTCAAGTGTATTTCGTTAGCTTGCTTTTGATACATTAAGATTAAAAGAGAATTTCAATAATTTAGCAATATACATGGAACAAAATAAATAAAATTAGGAGATTAATACCTGAAATTTTGAATAAAAATAATGTTTCTTATCTAGCCAATCCCAATCATCAACACTCACTTCTGCAGGTTTATTTCTAAGTGCAAATTGCAATGATTTTTCTTTCATGTATTTCTTGTGCATCTCACCATGCCACTTATTCCACAGATCACACAAGTGTCTCACTACTGAATCTCGCTTTTGTTTCATGTCCTCATCATCAAATTTATCCTACATCAAATTGGAATCAGAATTTAATTTATAAGAATTAAAGACCAATTGAAAAAAATTAAATTTTAAAGTACCATAATAGATGCCTACATATGATCTTTATTTTGTTAAGGTATTTTGTCCGAATTGAATGAAGAGGAACAAAGATCTCATGAAAATGAAGATGAATGAAGGCAACATTAGATTCCACAACAGAGTAATATGAACAAGACATTATGTTTATCTAAGTCAAAATATTTTGCTCAAGTGCATCAATTTTCATGGGAAGGACACGAAATTGATCTAGTCCATATAAATCCCTTAGTTAAATAGATATTAACTACAATTTAGTATTCACTTAGAAAACTAAATAATTAATACTTTAGATATACATTAACCAAATAATAGTATATTTGATTTAATTCAGAGCATAACAATTAGCATACCCTAGCACTTACACTAGTAGATGTTCAAATCCTTCTAGATGCATGCACTCTCTATCCGGCGTGTGGAGCTATTCACAGCAATAGATTGATGGCACTTTGAGCTCTCCACTTAGGTTTCATCTCAAGAAGTTGATTAGCTGCAAATTTTAGCCATAATACATGCATTAGCTATAAATCCTACATTAGCCAAGCAACTTACCCTGAACTGGAGTGTCCAAATTCAATAGCATTCCCTTGATAAAATCCCAAGCTTATTTACAAGCACAGCCGATCAAGATCATCAACCACGCAAGCATTGTGTATGACATTAAGCTCCATAATGTGCCCAACCCTCATCTACAGATCCATCACGAGAGAATGCGAAGAAGACAGATGCATTAAGTAACTTCATTCATGCACGTCCACATGTTAGACCATGATGATTTGAAAAAATAAAATAAAAAAGAATGGCAAAAAGGCAGATGCACATGTTCTGTATATTCTCGACAGACAGTACAACCTCAAGTATGCAAGCATGCTTAGAGAAGCTAGCCAACATAGCACTTGACACGGTAATATTACTGATCTCAATAATTAAAAATACATAATAAACCTCCTTTCAGCCTCTAGACATCAAATGCATCAATAACCTGTAGACAAAGAGAATGCCAGAAGGTCTAAGATACATCTGATTCATCCCCATAAGTGGTTATCCAATAAGTACAATTTTCAATTAAATTGCGCTTCTAACAAGCATAATAGCAAACATTTGGCGAGCAAAGGCATCATGAAAAATGTGAAGCTAAACTTTGTATAGAGATTAGAGGTCAAAGTATCATTTTCAAGACCAAGTTTAAAAACAAATTCAAGACCAGTCTTCTCCAAATTTTTTAGATTTTCCTCTATCATGCTCATTGGAGATGGTGATGCAATCTCAAATACATTTATAGCCAGAAAGTATAAGTCGAATACCTTATGAAAAGGGGCACTCGACTAGATCATCTAGGAGAAACAAAGGCGAACGAAATCATGTAGGTACACGACGACGGTTGATAGTATGCGTATTAGATCTCACGGCACTGGCGACAACGATGTGGCGGGCGACGACGTTGCTGGGGCGATGATGTGGCGGGTGATGACGTTGCTGGGGCGACACCGACGACTGGGGGAAGAGGTTAGTCGGGCGACGATGTTGCTGGGGGCGAAGGCCGACGACCGCTAAAGCTGGGGCGTTGACGAGGGTCAACTGCAGCGTCGACGACACTGGCGGCGAGGGTCAGAAATGGCGGCGTTGGGGCGAGCTAACTCAGCGCAGCCAACGATCGGTGCGCTGGAGAAAACACGCTCGCAAGGGGCGGCTAGGGCAGGGACCAGGGTTTGTTTGTTGAAGGTGAATTAAAAAGAGATGATGAATAGTGTAATTTTTAATTAATCTAGTGTTTATTTTAATATATATATATATATATATATATAGGTACGATTAGAGGGTGATTTGGGTTTCGGTTATTCATATTAATTTTGATTACTAATTAATCCTGTTATGATCAGGAGTTATAATTAATGAAGGTAATGGACCCCCTTCGTTTTTTAAGGAGACCCAATAACGACGGTATTATGATTAAAGTAATGAAGGGATTTGAAAACCGTTATCTCATCTCACATCATTATATAATATTTGTAATCACTCAACAAAGGATTTAAAAACCCGTCGTTAGTATATGCACATTAACGACGGTCAACTGGTCCCTTTACTAATTTTGGTCATTAAATACCGTATTTCTTGTAGTTCATCTGAATGTTGTGAGAAATCCCAAAGTTCAAGTAGGTTATATGTGGTAGAAAAAAGTTTAATTAGAAAGTAATATAAACTTCAGGATTTTTTTTAAGAAATACACCCCCTTACTGCCTTTCAATTGAAATTTTTTTATCTTAAAGAAATTTTAGTTATTTATTATAAGTGTCTAAAATTACCTACGGGCCCTCACACGCAGTTCGAGGCACAGAGAAGATAATGAACGTTGCTATCCGAGACACAGAAGGTTAATCGATATTGACAAGTGCATGAAGTGAGTCAACGAACCATGCGAAGCAACGGAATTTCATAATAACGAAAACACGAAGGGATCAGGAGCCCCGCATCGCTTACGAAAGGCGGAGCACCCCTCGTGTCCTATTTACTCAACATATGATTTAATCATGGGAGCCTGTAGGTCTCCTCATCGGATTTCCAACGCATCTTGAACCGCGTAATTCCGAGTCCGGACGACGAATTTACGGTAGAAACAAACTCGACGTGCCAAAACCAAAAAGCCAAACCGAGACACCCCGGGGTGTCTTGGCTTGGCCAAGACACTTACAAGTGTCTCGTCCATGCCAAGACACTCACAAGTGTCTCGGCCACGCCGAGACACCCACGGGTGTCCACAGACCCGAAAAGCTATTTTTGGCAGTTTAGAGCTGTTTTTCGATCGTTAACCGTCTAGATTTGTTCTAACTGATCTGATAATATGGTTAAGTGGTTTCAACTGAAGATAAGAGGGAATAAACCATTTCTATCCAAGGACAGGGCTCCTGAAGCCTATAAATACAGCCCCAGGGACTTTATTTTTTCGGATCTGGAATTCTCGAGCGTTGGCGAAGCCCTGCCGAATTGGAGACTAAAGAGCCACGAATTTTAGAGAGGAAGAGGAGATCGGGTCGAGTTCTTCAGGCATAAAGAAGAAGAGTTCGATAGATCTGTAGCCCGGTTCTTTTCCTTGAGATCACCCCGTTGCGGTGATCTCGAGAAGAGTGATTATCTCGCTGTTGCTGAGATAATCGCTTCGGATTCTTGATTCCTTCGCGAATCAACGAAGCTCTGGATCTGATCTGATCGTTTGATGGTCCACGGATATCAACGTCCCTGTCACAGGCTAAGATCCCACACAAGCAGTGGACGATAAACACATGTTGTGTTGTTTGACGAGAGTTGTAATTTTTATTTTCATTGTGTAAAGGTCTTATAAAAAGACCGATCTTTTTGAACTTGTTGTAACGATCAAAGTTATAATGAGTTATACAATGAAGAATACGATTTTCTCCCCAAACAAGCTGGCGACCACAGTGGGAGCCAACAGCCTCGCTGCCGAGGCTATCGTGCCGCAACCATCGATCAAGATCCCCGTGGCTGAAGAGGTCGAATACGAGTTCAACCAACAGAAATTCGAGGAATACATCTCCTCCTCCTCTTCCAGATCTGCCTCTCCTCGCAAACGCAGGAAAACCACTGCCACAAAAAATGTGCCTTTAGATCCGAAGATCAGGGTTGATGATCTGAATCCGAATGCAGTAGAAGACCCCTCTCCGACCTCCAAAGAAATCAGATCCAACGTTCGTGACAACTCCTCGAAAGTCAAGGAGTTGCCCATTGAAAGTGCACCGGCACTGACGAAGAGGGCTCGTCAAAGGCGCCGTCAACATCTCGCGCGCCAATTTGCCAATGCTTTGGAGTCTGTTGACGAGATCTGCTGTAATGCGGATCTAAAACTTAGAAGGCGCCAAGTGTTCTAGCAGCAAGAAAATGCCTCCTCCTCCAAACCAGCAACCAATGAATGGGTTCGTGTCAAAAAGACCCGTTCAACTCTTGAGGAGCGTATCTATAAGTGCTGCGCACTACTGGCGCAGTCAAGGATCCTTGTACGGAAGGCACAGGAGTTGCAGAAGGAAAAGATGGTCAAAAAGCCACCAAGATCTAAGCAAGTTTGGATGCCAAAGGCCAAATCAGTGCCTAAGGCAAAAGCATCTGAGGCTGCTCTCCGACCTTCGTCAACTCCAGATCCCGCTCCTATTGCTCCCGCACCTCCGGTGAAGCCCTATGACAGCATGGATCTCTCCAAATCTAGAATTCTATTGAAGGATCACATCGGTTCTCTACCTGAGGATCGAGGCAAAGCACCTGTTAAGGAACGCTTGGGACCGTTGAAGGATCCTCGAGCAAACATATAGACTGGGGGTCATACATGACCTCCTAACAAGTTGATTCCTGTAATCGCCCGCTTAGGGGTGCGTACAGAAGGCCAGGAGCTAATTAAGGTTTCACTCTCAGAAAAGTGTGATTCCAAACGTGTGACTCCTGCAGACGCCAATAAGGTGTTGTTTACTCAGAAGAAAACGCGTCAGACAGACGAACACATTATACCTAAGAATTCATGTAAACAGCCGATAGATTGCTCCAGGCATAATGCTGATCAGTTGTACTATCGGGCTGGGGGTATGAATAAATCTCGAAAGAGAAGTAGCCGGGAAACGGACTCTCACTGTTCGTGTACCAAACTTATCAGGGCAATATTATCAGCGTGTAGCTACCCTAAGACTGTTCCACAGAGGGTCTCGGTGTTCCAAAGGCTTTCCTCCGAAGCGTCGAAACCCAAATCAAGGCGTTTTCATAAAAGAAGATCAGTCGTTCGAGATGACGAATTCCTAGAAGTTATCATTAACATGGTCAACAAGGAAAAATCTCCGATGGTTTCAAGCGGGTCTAGCCCTAACTTTTCTCCAGGAAGAAGAGTCAATTCGGGAATAGCTCAATTAATGTCTCGGCTCCAGCTAGAAGCTGTAGGACCTAAACAATCCGCGGTCACCATCAACATGACTGATAAGGGAAAGTCGATTCGACCTTCTAATTTTGATCCCCTCATATCGCATCGTCTGACCCGTTTACGATCGGGAACCACTAAACGCAGGGATTATCAAAGGATGAATAGAGGATTATCCTTGGATAACAAAGTGTCAGATGCTTGCTCCGCAATTGCTTCAAATGCTACTATATCCAGCCCAGGGCAATCCCGTGAAGCACTCACCATCACTCCTGACCAAATAACTTAGATGATCGAAAATGCTCTCGCTAAGCAAAAAGAAGAGTTTAAGGTTGAAATAGAACTGAACATACAACGGATGAGGGAGTTACATGACCTGCAACTTCAATCTTTATCAAGACAGATTGACGAATCCAGTCATCGCAACGTTGCAGTAGAACAAGTCAATACAATAGATAGTGATCCAGAACCGGATGAGAATATCAACATTAATATCCCTCCTAACAACAATAACCCTGAGGGTAGTCCAACCAAAGATAACAACGCCGGGGGTGGTCCCGTTGTTTCTCTCAAAAATCGTCCGAAGCATGA
Organism: Asparagus kiusianus; assembly: GCA_022839385.1. Lineage (NCBI taxonomy): Eukaryota > Viridiplantae > Streptophyta > Magnoliopsida > Asparagales > Asparagaceae > Asparagus > Asparagus kiusianus. The sequence goes on from BQKN01065436.1 coordinate 72,627, forward strand.
TACAGATGAGGATGAAAAGATGAAGGATCTTGAGAGCAAAATCAACTCTCTGATGTCTGTTCTAGAGGTAAAGAAGACCGGCATTCCGTGTCCTTATCCGAGAGAGTGGGAGTCGATCCCGTATCCGGCCAAATCTATAAAAGTTAGGATTGCCTCCAACCTCACTTGGCCAAACTTGTAGATAGTTAGGACCAAGACCGGAATGCCCTTTTCGATAAACGAAAGACTTCCACCTTTTCCTATTCGGCCAAACCTATAAAAGTTAGGGCCGAAATCAGAATTTTACCTAAATAAATGAGGAATTCTTTTCTTGGATTAAGCAACCAATCCTATAAAAGTTAGGGTTGCTTGAATCTTTCTGATTCTCAGAGTGGAGATCTCACTCCTAATTTCACTTTTCTGGATTCTTAGGGTGGAGATCCCACTTCAAGTTTCCTTGGTAACTGGAGATAGAATATACAATTCTTCCTCTTCGGTTTCAGGAGATAGAATATAAAATTCTTCCTCTCCTATTTTTCGACACCATCCTTCAACCCCAAAAGTCGTGCCTTACACGCGCATGAATTTTATCCCGAATCCTAAGTAGGGATAAGTCAACGCCTAACACGCGTTGCCGGTTTAGTCTTTTACCGATTAAAGAAGACACCAGAATACTAATCTGGGGTATTTTATCCCGAAGCCTAAGTAGGGATGAGTCAGCGCTTAACCCGCATTGCTGGGTGGTTCGTTCCCGTGAAAACGATTGAGTCTACGTATTCAGCATCGTATCAACAAAAATCCATACATTTTATGCATGAGGAATTTTATCCCGAATCCTAAGAAGGGATAAGTCAACGCCTAACATGCGTTGCCGGGTAGTCTATTCCCGTGAGAAAGTCGATGTCTACGTATTTAATATTGTAGCACTAAAAGAGTTAACTCTTTTAGCACAACGTTACATGCGGAACGGACTTAAACAATCCGCATGTAAGCCCGATTCAAACGGTAATCGGTAAAGGCACATCAAATCCGTTGATGGCTGAGGATTTGCCAAAAATCTTGCGTCTACATCTGATACATGCTGTTGGGTAGTCTATTTCCATGAGAAAGATGAAGTCTACATATTCAATATCGTAGCACTAAAAGAGTTAACTCTTTTAGCACAACGTCACATGTGGAACAGATTTAAACAATTCGCATGCTAGCTCGACTCAAACGGTAGTCGGTAAAGGCTCATCAAACTAGTTGATGGCTGAGGATTTGCCAAAAATCCTATATATACAAGAGTCATTGACGCACCTGCCCCATTAGTTGGTCTCGTAACTGGAGCATCCAACAACTTCGGGATAAGATCCATACATGTAGATGAATCAGCTTTCATAGTTGGTCTTGCAGCTCCGACATTTGGGATCGCCATGCTCCAATGCCTTAAGAGCTTAAACTGTATAGACTCCAATAAATGTACGAGTATAAACTGTGTTAACAGCGATCGATCCGAAACCATAGGTTGACGCTAGTCAACGCGTAACCCTAGGTCAATGCCAGTCAACACGTTGTGATAAAAGGTTAACGCCGGTCAACGCGTAACCCTAGGTCAATGCCAACCAACGTGTTGTAATGAAAAGTCAGCATCGGGTGATTCGAAACCCTAGGTCAATGCCGGTCAACGCGTAACCCTAGGTCAACACAGGTCAACGCGTTGTAACGAAGAGTCAACACCGCGCGATCCAAAACAACACCGTCCAACACGTAACCTTAAGCCAATATATTGTGACAGAGGTAGTCAGTTCAAAGTCAACTCGACAGCATGAGCCAAAATCAACTCATCAGTTTTGATTCAAGACTTCGACGACGGCCAGACGATAAACGCAGCACCGGAAGAAATTCAGCTATTCGTCAAAATATCGAATAGAATGAAAATCGAAGGAGTCAAGAATCAAAGCTAACTACAGGTCCTTTTATACCGACTGAAGGTTGGACCGATCATAACCAAAGTATTCCAGTCTCCTCTATAAAAGAATGAGGTTGAAACACTTTGGAGGGGGTATCTGTAGGCGTCTAAAATTACCTACGGGCCCTCACACATAGTTTGAGGCACAGAGAAGATAATGAACGTTGCTATTCGAGTCACAGAAGCTTAATCGATATTGACAAGTGCATGAAGTGAGTCAACGAACCATGCGAAGCAACGAAATTTCAGAATAATGGAAACACGAATGGATCGGGAACCCCACGTCGCTTACGAAAGGCAGATTACCCATAATGTCCTATTTACTCCATATATGATTCAATCATGGGAGCATGTAGGTCTTCTCGTTGGCTTTCCAACTTATCTTGAACCGTGTAATTCTGAGTCCAGATGATGAATTTACGGTAGAAATAAACTCGACGCGTTAAAACCAAAAATCCAAACCGAGACACCCCGGGGTGTCTTAGCTTGGCCAAGACACTTGTCGAGACACTCACAAGTGTCTCGGCTTGGCCGAGACACTCACAAATGTCTCGATCACGCCGAGACACCCACGGGTGTCCGCAGACCCGAAAAGATGTTTTTGGTAGTTTAGAGCTGTTTTTTATCGTTAACCGTCTGGATTTATTCTAACTGATCTGATAATATGGTTAAGTGGTTTTAACTTAAGATAAGAAGGAATTAACCGTTCCTATCCAAGGACAGGGCTCCTGAAGCCTATAAATATAGCCCTAGGGCCTTCATTTTTTCGGATCTGGAATTCTCGAGCGTTGGTGAAGCCCTGCCGAATTGGAGACTGGAGAGCCACGAATTTTAAAGAGGAGGAGAAGATCGGGTCGAGTTCTTCAGGCGTAAAGAAGAAGAGTTTGACAGATCTGTAGCCTGGTTCTTTTCCTTAAGATCGCCCCGTTGCAGTGATCTCGAGAAGAGTGATTATCTCGCTGTTGTCGAGATAATCGCTTCGGTTTCTTGATTCCTTCGCGATTCAACGAAGCTCCGGATCTGATCTGATCGTTTGATGGTCCATAGATATCAACGTCTCCGTCACAGGCTAAGATCCCACGCAAGCAGCGGGCGATAAACACCCGTTGTGCTGTTTGACGAGTGTTGTAATTTTTATTTTTTTTGTGTAAAGATCTTATAAAAAGACCGATCTTTTTAAACTTGTTGTAACGATCGAAGTTGTAATGAGTTATACAATGAAGAATACGATTTTCTCCCCAACATTTACAAGTTACAGCTAAAGTGTCTGGGAATCTGGATCCCTCCACTATAAAAAAAAGGTACTATGAATGCGACTTCTTTTACTATAGCATTGATATATCTAGTGGATAATTATGATTCATTCAGAATCTAACAATTACCCTATTTACCCTCAAGAAAGTCACACATTCCTAATTTATGCTCGAAGGTAACTCATATTCATGCATTACACAAATTAATGGTTGTGATAAAGGAAGTGGTTTGTGTATTAGTTTTTGTTAGTGGAGACAATTCGAATCTGTGAACCGATAGGAAAAGCTTAGAGTTCATCTGAGTTTTGTGAGATATTACAAAGTTTAAGTAGGTTATATGTGGTAGAAAAAAAGTTTAATTAGGGAAGTAATGTAAAGTTTATTCTGTGTGTGTTCCTTTTTTTTTTTGGTGAAAAAGGATCTACTGATCAAAGATCCCAGCCACTGTCACTCCCCATACTAGTTGGACACATATATGCATTTATCATCCGCAACTATAAGATGATAGTTGTAAAAATGTTAAGATTTGAGTTCAAAAATCTGATATAACAACATAAAGAAACAACATTTTCTATTTAAAAAACAATCATATCATACTTCCTTTAAAAGTACGAGTTCGGGAAATTCTTTCCATGGTCAATATTACCCTTAACTATTTGAATACTTTATTTAAATTTTAATTTATTATAATCATAATTATATCCTATCATAATCCCATGTGAACTACTTACAGGTTAATAATTTAAGGATTAATAAGCTAAAATGTATAAAGATTGCAAAAAATCCCAAAACGTTTTAAAATTGCACAAAACACCCTTAAAAGTAAAACATTACACAAAATATCTAGACGTTTCAAAACTTAAAACAACAAACATGAAATGCTCAATATATTAAAAACTATAAAAACACCCTCAAGAGTTCAAATAATAAAAAATACTATGAAATTCTGAAATTTCAAAACTTGCGAATTCAAGGAATTACTATCAAACACTAAAAAACTAAATTTTATAAAAAATAACCTCAAAGTTATAAAAATTCTAAAAAACTCCTTTGAAAATTAAAAAACACAGAAAACCCTAAAATTTAATAACTTATAACCAATACATATCAAATCTCAAAATTATCAGTAGACCGCTAAAAATTTAAATTTTATAACAAACAATCAAAAATACCCTCAAAATTTAGAGTTGCAAGAAATATGCTAACATTCAAAAACTTACTACCAACACATGAAACATGAAAATTACAAGCACTCAACTTAAAATTTAATTTTTTTAAAAAACACTCTTAAAGTTTCAAAATTTGCAAAACACACCCTTAAAATTCAAAATCACGAAAAAGCGACTAAAATTTAAAAACATAGCAAAAAAAAGATTAATTATTTGATATTCTTTCATTAAAATATGTAAATTTAACTTTTATTTTAAGGTTTTACTATCCTTTTTTGGCATCTAAAAGTAGTCTAATTTTATCAAAAAAGATAAAGGTGGAGAATGATTGGTAACGTCTTAATAAAAAATAAAACAGAAGGAGTGAAAGGCACTATTTTATGAATATTTTATAGAATAGGTTTTTTGGAGTAAATTAAGAATTTTTGGAAGGGATTTTCATAAACTTTTTTTTACTACTTTTATATGCTTATGTGGATGTTTTTATTTTATAATAGTTTTCTAGATTTAGTATTAATCTTTATTTTATAATTTTTTTAAAGTCTATCAAGGATTAAGAACAAACTTCATATTATCTTTTGTGTCATTTTAGCCCACTTTTAACCAATCAACTTGTCTTATGAGCTTTAATTATTCATTTTCCTTTTAGAACGCTATTTTTTGAACTGTTTTCACTTTTACAATGCTATATTTTCTCAAGTCAAGCTTGGTTTCATGTCGGTCTCAATAACATGATAATTCAAATTGATTTCGACTTACATTTATTTCCTATCAGTTTAATTATCAATATAAAAATTTTAAATGGGTGTGGTTCATTTAAACGAATATTAAAGAAAATAAATAATACAAATGCTAAAGTTTAGAGATATAAATAAGCAAAAACCATCAAAGTGGAACCAACGAACAAGTTTTAGTGAGGAAATAAACCAAATATAGTTAATCATGATATTTAACCACTGCATTACATATGCATAAAACCTAGTCTTAATGAAATATGCAACATCAAAAGACTGCATCTCCAGATCCTGCTTCTGCTCCTCCATCTCTTGTTCCTCCAGCTGCTGTTCTGTTTCTTCTCTTCTTGTAGCATATACCAGCATATTTAGAGGGAAGATGACCTAACCAAAAATTCACAAAGTAGTTAATTTTACCCAATAATTTCAAGGAGTGACCTATTTTTTTACTAGAAGACTCTCATGTTTCTCTCATGCCACACAGGCCAAACAATAGGTCCTACATAAACATCCCACTCCAAGTTCCCCACGAGTCTTCCAAATTTTCAATATGATCATTTATACCCAATTTATGTAAACTTCAGGGGGTTTTGTTAAATTAACTGTTTCCCCTTCATCTACTCCTCTATAATAATGAGAAAACCCAAAATTCACTATTCATACTATAGTAAATACTATAACCGGATACTACGGGCTTCAAAAAATTTTACTATAGCAAACAGGGATACTGTAGCAATCTTAAAAATTATTGTAGCAGGTAAACCAGGATTATTGTAGCAAAAAAAAATTGTCGTGCTTTGCATGATGTTCACACTGTATAAACGACAAAGTTCAGGAGAAAAACAAATAGGCAGTTTCACGGTCAGCTGTGAGTAACACGGCAGTCGACCGTAAACATGCACGACAATAGGGAAAGTCTTTGGACTTTTAGAGGTCGACCACGATGGGTTCTGCGGTTGACCGTGCCCAAGCTGTGCAGGTGATTAAGTCTCTGGATTTTTTAGGGTCGATCGCGATATTGGTTCGGCGGTCGACAGCGTAGCGGGTATTGGGCTGTTTTGTTTCCTGCTCATTTTTTGTTTGTGTTTTGATATATATTGAAGCACAATTTTCTAGAGTTTCTGAGGAGAGAGACTCATAGATTTTAGATTATACTAAGCACTTTGAGAGGGAGAACTTGTGAGCAAGTTGAGAGATTTGGTTTAGAGTTTGTGTGAGTGATTTTGTGAGATTGTAACCCTTTGTACTCTCCTTGATTTAGTAGAATCTTCCCATCCTCTCCCTGTGGACGTATGCAAATTATCAAACCACGTATCTTTGTGTTTGGTTTGATTTGTCGTATTTTGGATTGGATTGTGCTCGTGTTTGGTTTGGTTTTCTTCTCCCGTATCTCACGAACTCGTTCAGTGTGCGAGCACGCTTCCGCATAGGTACACAACAATTGGTATCAGAGCTCAGATTTTAGATCTAGTGTTTTGGTATTAGGTGGAGGAAGATTCGTCATGAAATCTTGGTTCTTGGAGTTCTAGGCTTCGGTGGAGATAGTGTTTGGGGTTTTCGTTGAAGATTTCGATTTCCTCGTGTGGTTAGGAGATCTATTTGGAATCTGTTCTAGGGTTCAGTTGGGTAACTTCTAAATTCTATAAAGTTTGAATCTTTCTTTACAATTTGAAATCTGTGAGTATGGGTGAAGAAGTTAGTGAAAGCTGTAAGATGACGGGTACAGTCCAAGTTGGTTTTCAGAACACCAAAATTAGTATGGTGAAGTATAATGGCGAGATCAATTTTGGGTTATGGATGAGTGATATTCAGGATGCGCTCAATACTTAGAATTTAGAGGAGACCATCATGGTCCATTAGAGGCCACCAAAATATGAAGAGGCGGTATGAGAAAAGATGAATAGGAATGCTTGTGGGATGATCAGGTCTTGTTTTGAACAGGAGTTGAAATATGTGTGATTGGGGTGACGTCTGTAATAAAGATGTAGGAAATTCTCAATAACAAGTACCTTACGAAGAGTGATGAGAACGGATTGCCCTTGCTGTGTAGGATATTTAGATTTCATATGTCCAGGGGCACCTCACTAGTAGTTTATGTGAACAACTACACTAAGTTGTTGTCGGACTTGGAGAATATGGATGAGAAGATATCAGATGAGTACAATGCTATTATTCTTTTAGGCTCCTTACCGGATGAGGAGTATGATACCTTTGTGCTTACTTTGTTGAATGGAAAATCTTCTATCACTTATAGTGAAGTTACTAACTCTTTGATGAACTATGACTTGAGGAGGAAGGATAAGGAAGACTTCCCACGCTAGTACTTCAGGAGAGGCCTTGGCGAAGAGAGGTAGAAGCCATATTCAAGAGGTGGTAATAGAGGCAGATCAAAGTACAGAGTCCTTCACCAATTAGGAAAGAACTTGTGCATTCTGCAAGGAGTAGGGACAATGGAAGAGAGATTAAGGGGATCTCTAGATCTCAAAGATGATGCGAAGAAACCGATCTCTAGATCTCAAAGATCCCAAAAGATCCGAACTCGGTTGAGTTTACTCCTATTTATAGGGGATTAAGGAGTGTAACCGCCCCCTTAATTTACTCCTAAGTAGGGCTGAATGGGGTGTAATCGCCTCCTTAAATAGCTCCCTAAATTGTGGGGAAAACGGTTTTGAAACCGTTCAGTTCGTGCTTTGAACGAGTCAAACGCTGAAAAATAACGTTTAGGGCCTGAACTATATGTTTTAGACTTAAAACACAGAGTTGGGCCTATTTTGGTGGATGAACGCACAAGTCGCGCTGCGTTGTAAATGTAAAACGCAGAGTTGGGACGCAGAGATGAACTCCGCGTTTTGGACCTGGGACACATAGTTGAGCTCTGCATGAACTCTGTGTTTTGGACCTGAGACGCAGAGTTAGGCTCTGCATGAACTCTGCGTTTTGGACCTGAGACACAGAGTTGGGCTCTGTATGAACTCTACATTTCGAACCTGAGATGCAGAGTTGGGCTATGAATGAACTCTACGTTTTGAGTCTATGAACTCTGCATCTGGACTTGAATGCTGGGGATGACCTCTGCATTTTGACTCTGGAACACGGGCATGACCTCTGTGTTTTGATGTTGTAACACAGGGATGACCTCTGCGTTTTGATGTAAAGAGACCATCAATTTATGGTCTTTGTTGCTGGAGCGTTGCAAAGACCGTCATCTTATAATCTTCATCTTGGCTCCTTGAAAATATGAGAGTCTTCAGATTATAACTCCTGATGTTGATTGTGAAGGCTGTTGATTAGATCTTTCATCAGTTATTGTGAAGGTCGTCAGATTATAACCTTCATCGATCTATCTAAAAGTCTTTAAATTATAACCTTCTGGAAGCTGTCGAATTGTTATAATCTTATTGAATACATAGGTTTTTGTCCTTCTTACGGTCAAAGACTAACCAGCAATGCATATTAGGCGTTGACTTATCTCTACTTAGGATTCAGGATAAGATTCTCCATACATGCAAGGTATGGATTCAGAAATTATTAATTGAATGATAATAACTGGCTACGATATTGAATACGTCGACTTTGTCACAGTTTCTTCCTGTGTTACTTGAAACACAGAAAGAAAGTTGGAAGCGCCAGAGGTGTAGTATTAACTTGGCATGAATTTTCACTTAGAATAAAATTCAAAAAAAAATTATTATTACTAGGATAATTCTAGAAAATCTTTAATCTACTGAGGATTTTATAATGAAAACTTGCTATTCTTGTTGAAAAAGGATTAACAAGTTTATTAGAGAGGGTTTGACTGTTAGAGGTGTGATGTTAACCTAACAGTATTTTATGGGCCTATCGCTCTATTGAAGAGAGTCGATAAATTGATTTGGTCATCAGATGTGTGATATTAACTTAACGGGTATGTGGACCTATCGCTCTATTGAGAAGAGTCGATAAGTTAATTTTGTCAGAGGTGTGATATTAACGTGATAAGATTGAATATTGCGATCAGGACAATTTTGAAGACCTATCGCTCTATTGGGAAGAGTCGATAAGTGAATTTTGCCAAAGGTGTGGGATTAACGTGACAAGAATTTATTATGATCGGAGCAACCTTGAGGACCTATCGCTCTATTAACGAGAGTCGGTAAGTTAATTGTCGGAGGTTTGGTGTTAACATGACGGGAATTTGTTACGATCGGAGCAACTTTGTGGACTTGTCATCCTATTAAAGAGGATTGATAAGTTGATTTGTCAGAGGTATAGTGTTAACGTGACAGGAATTTGTGTTGTGATTGGAGCAACTTTGAGGACTTATCATCCTATTGAAGAGGATTGATAAGTTGATTTGTCAGAGATGTGGTGTTAACATGACAGGAATTTGTTAAGATCGGAGTAACTTTGTAGATTTATCATCCTATTAGAGAGGATTGATAAGTTGATTTGTCAGAGATTTGGTTTTAACGTGACAAGAGAATGTGTACTTGTGACTTTTACAAGATTTTGGGAATTAGCGTATCGTTGGGGAAACTTGCTAGGTGAGTTTATCACCTAAAGCGATGAATTTTGATACTTGTGATTTGAATAAGATTTTGAAGATTTAGTGTCTTACTGGGAAAGATTGCGATTTGAGCAATTTTGAGGACCTATCATCCTATTGACAAGGATTGATAAGTTGATTACCAGAGGTGTATTGTTAACGTGACAAATTGGGAGTGATGAAAGCTGCATTCATACTCTGTGGGGGTGGTGATCGTCAGAAGTATAATGTTCACTCGATGATGTGAAAGATTTGTTACTCTTAATCCAATAGATTCCAAGTAACCAACCCCCAGTCTTGATTAAGACTTAGCAGGGGAATAAAAAGAGGTAGACGAGGTACATCGCCTAGTGAGGCACTATCCATGAAGTTGGAATAGAGGCACATCACCTGGTAGGCCAATATCTGATGAGTTTGACTATCAGAGGTAACTATTAACATGATAGTTTTGTGGACCTGTCATCCTATTGAAGAAGATTGGTAAGTTGGTGGACTATCAGAGGTAAATGTTAACGTGATAGTTTTGTGGACCTGTCATCCTATTCAAGAAGATTGGCAAGTTGATGAACTATCAGAGGTAACTATTAACATGATAGTTTTGTGGACCTGCCATCCTATTGAAGAGGATTGGCAAGTTGATGGACTATCAGACGTAATTGTTAACGTGATAGTTCTGTAGACCTACCATCCTATTGAAGAAGATTAGCAAGTTGATGGACTATCAGAGATAGCTGTTAACGTGATAGTTTTATGGACCTGCCATCCTATTGAAGAGGATTGGCAAGTTGGTGGACTATTAGAGATAAATGTTAACGTGATAGTTTTGATAGGTTTCGTGGTTGACAGAGGTATTCTATTGAACATGACAACTCAGAAAATTTATTACTCATAATCCAATGAACTACAAAAAAATTAACCTCCAGTCTTAAACAAGTGCAGGGGGGAAAAAGGGTAGACATGGCACATCGCCTAGTGGGCCACTATCTAACGAGTTTAACTATCAGAGGTAACTGTTAACGTGATAGTTGTTTGACCCGCCATCCTACTGAAGATGATTGGCTTCAGTGGCCGTAATATCTTCCCCTTCTGACTGAAAAGATTGAGCTTGGTCCGATTGCTTAGGTTGATCCTGCCTACTTTATTCTTCAGCTTTGATCATGATAATAATTTTTTGAGCCTGTTCACCTTGAGAGATTAGTTATCTTCAGGAACGGCATTCTGTAACCCTCATTTGTGCTAGAAGGTCGGTATGCAAGTTGTGTCGACAGGTCTCCACTAGGGTAGACTGTGTCATACCTGTCGCACATCGCAGAGCCATGTTTCGAAACCTTTTGACGAAGGCTTTGATGGACTCCCTCTTCTTCTGCTTAGTGGTGAAAAGTGTATGGATGGAGACTTTTGTATCCTCTTCAAAGAATCTTGACAGGAAGAGTCTCCCTAGATCCGCCCACTTTTGGATACATCCCGCAGGTAGTTTTCTGAACCATTCAAAGGCAACTCCCTTGAGGATGCTAATGAACAATCGAGGCAGTATGATATTGTTTGATATCGCATTTCCAGTTTGTGACTTGAAATGATAGATATGTTGGTTCGGTGATCCCGTGTCGTCAAAAGTTTATAGTGTCGGGACCTCAAACTTTGGAGGATAAGGGACTACATCCCATTCGGTAGGATAGAGCCTGACAACTCCCTCATCTTGGAGCTCGCTTCTGTTAGCAATAGCATTAAGGCAGGCTTCCAATTCTTCCATTTTGGTAGATTGGAGATTCTGCTCGTTCTTAGTCTCTCTTCCTTCATCAGAGAAAGATTCCAGGCTGTGGGCTTCTTGGTCAGAAGTAGCATCATCAACCACTTTTCCCTTCCTTTTGCTTGTGTGAAGTCGGGATAAAGACGATTTTCCTCTCCGGGAAGATTCTTACCTAGGTGGCAAATCTCTCTTCTGAGATTTGGCCTTGTCTGCGACGATTTGAGTCAACAGGGCCAAGATTTCATTGAGGGTCTTCTGCTGTGATTTGAGCATGACATCCTACTTAGCAACCCTATTTGAGAGATCTTCAGAATTTTCTGCCATGTGGGCGAAGTTCTCATGTTCAACAAAGGAACTTGATAATTAAGACTCCGTAATGGCTGAGTGTTCATCCTCGGAATTGGTTCCTATGGCTAGCCTCCGATAGTTGATAGGGGGAATGGTTTCTGTTCGCGTCCGAGTGCGTTGGTAGATTCCTTCAAACTCATCAGTGATTTTTCTGACGGTCGGTGAACGACTTGTCTCAGAGTCATCGGAGCTAGGACCTGAGGCTTTCCCTCTACTGATCATATTGATAGTGACTCTAGGATACTCGGTCTCTGAGGATTTCTTCCTGTGCGAATGTCGTCGTTGGTTAGGCAAAGCAACGTTCGTTAATTGGTCGAACACCAATGGTTTGGCCGCATATGAGCAGCATTGATATCCCGAGAGGACCGTAGGAATCAATCGTTCACATTAGAATGAACGAATGACTTGTTGCATCGGTCTTTCTCTCGATATGAACTCTCTCAAGTCTGTTGTAAAGACTTGAGAATTACTCACTGATCGTGAGGTTTGAATTGGAACCTCTAGTCTATGATTGGATAGGACTGACTCTTGGCGAACATGAATCTGGTTTAGATGCCTTGAATCCATGAACTTCTTATATCCGCCCCTTAATCTCGTCGCGCTACGCAGAGTATTCGGGGGTCTCGCTACCCAGTCAGCGAGTTGAGGGTACAGGGGGTGGCACACCCCTAGCCGGGGGGGTCCGAGGGGTAGACTACCCCCCGATAGGGTTCGGGGCAGCACCCCGAAGCTCTACGGTACACCAGGTTCTGTATTGGATTTCGTCACCCGAACGCATGCCTGAGCTCCAAGTTTTGCTGGTGAAACACAGTCCTAAGGTCTGCGTTTTACTGATGAAACATAGTCTTGAAGTCTGCATTTTGGTTCTGAAATGCATACCCAAGAGTTGCGTTCAGTTTGTGAAACACACTCCTGAGAGTTACGTTTTGGTTATGGGACGCATTCTTGAGAGTTACGTTCTGCCAGATCAACGTAGTTTTGAGGTCTGCGTTTTGATGTTGGAACGCGCCTCTGAGGGTTGTGTTTTATTTGGTAAACACACCCCTGAGGGCTGCGTTTAGCTTGGCTTATGCAGAGCTCGTGTTGAGGCTCATAAATGCAGAGCTCGCGTTGATTGGAGGATCGGCTTTTTTGGAGTTGTGCCAAAGCTAGGTCTTCTCCTTCAGAGAGGGGACTGTATGAACAATGCAACCCCCAAAGGAGACAGTCCTTCGATGGGTCGGCCATAACTGGAGCTTTAATCACCTTAGAAACTTTGTGGATCTTACGCATAGCCTTGGGGCTAAGGGACCCAGAGGAGAGGGCCTCCTCAAACTTAGCTTGATCGAACTCGATGATCAGAGTTTCAACGGTTGTTCCAATAAGCATGATGTCGGATTGCACCACCACCTCTTCGTCAGAGAAGCTGGTCCCCAGCGGAGTCGCCATCTTTTGTTTGGTAGAAAATTTGTAGTAAAAAGAATGAAAGAAAATTGACTTGTATTCTCTCGATCTTAATTACAATTTGGATTCTGATTACAAAAGAGAGGAGAATGATCTAGATTCTCCCATTTGTTTAATTCTGGGTTCTTCACGGTGGCGATAGAGTGCCTCCTTCGAATGCTCGTGTCGAGTTTGCTCTCCGTTGACGATCCGCACGTTTTAATTCACCGGAATGATATATTCTCCTCACGATTTGACAATGTAGAGAACTTGCAAAGCAAGTTTAAAACTCTTAATGAGTTGATAACTCTGAACGAGTTTGAAACTCTATGAAAGAGTTGATTTAACCGAAATCGGTTTATAAGCCAAGGGAATGCTCTAAGAACTTTGTTGCTATAGGAAGCTCGAAGATGATCTGCTGCAGGAAGCTCGAAATGATGCGAAGAGGCTGATCTCTAGATCTCCAAGATCCCAAAAGATCCGAACTCAGTTGAGTTTACCCCTATTTATAGGGGATTAAGGGGTGTAACCGTCCCCTTAATTCACTCCTAAGTAGGGCTGAATGGGGTGTAATCGCCCCCTGAAACAGCTCCCCAAATCGTAGAGAAAATGGTTTTGAAACCGTTTAGTTCGTGCTTTGAACGAGTCAAACGCTAAAAAATAGCGTTCAGGGCTCGAACTCTGCGTTTTAGACTTAAAACACAGAGTTAGGCCTATTTTGGTGGCTGAACGCATAGGCCACGCTACGTTGTAAATGTAAAACGCAGAGTTGGGATGCAGAGATGAAATCTGCATTTTGGACTTGGGACACAGAGTTGAGCTCTGCAAGAACTCTACGTTTTGGACGTGAGATGCAGAGTTAGGCTCTGCATGAACTTTGCATTTTAGACCTGAGACGCAAAGTTGGGCTCTGTATGAACTCTACGTTTCGGACCTGAGATGCAGAGTTGGACTCTGCATGAACTCTGTATTTTGAGTCCTTGAACTCTGCGTCTGGACTTAAATACTGGGGATGGCTTCTGTGTTTTAACTCTGGAACGCGAGCATGACCTCTGCGTTTTGATGTTGTAACATAGGGATGACATCTGCGTTTTGATGTGAAGAGACCATTAATTTGTGGTCTCTGTTGCTAGAGCTTTGCAAAGACCGTCATCTTATAATCTTCATCTTGGCTCCTTAAAAATATGAGAGTCGTCAGATTATAACTCCCGATGTTGATTGTGAAGGCTATTGGTTAGAGATTTCATCAATTATTACAAAGTTCGTCAGATTGTAACCTTCATCGATCTACGTGAAAGTCTTCAAATTATAGCCTTCTGGAAGCCATCGATTATAACTTCCATCATTGGTGTTTGATGGGGATTGGCTATCTGTTGTGATTTTTAGACAGCCTACAATAGGTACCATGAGGATTTAGATGCACGATGGAGTAGTCCATGAATTGAAGGAGGTACGATTTGTTCCTCAATTAAAGAAGAATCTTATCTCAGTTGGTGCTTTGGAGGTGAAGAGATTCAAGGTGATCTTTGAGGATACTGTAGTAAAGGTTACTAAGGGATCTTTGATGGTGATGAAGGGAGTCCGCATTCAGAACTTGTATTACCTGAAGGGGAGTACCGTGATTGGTCATGTTGCTTTAACTATTTTAGAGGTGGACATTAGCAGACTTTGGTATATAGGTTAGGGCACACAAGAGAGAAGTCACTGCATGCGCTGTGCAAGTAGGGACTATTAAAGGGAGCGAAGAGTGGAAAGGTTAAGTTCTGTGAGCACTGTGTACTTAGCGAAAAGACGAATGTGAAGTTTAGGACTTCCATTAATAGGACAAGGGGCATCCTGGATTACGTGCACACAGATGTTTAGGGTCCCACCAAGACTGCATCACTTGGTGGTCGATATTGGTTCATCACGTTCGCTGATGACTATTCTAGGCATTGTTGGGTGTATACCATAGCAAAGAAGAGTGAAATCCTAGATATATTTGTGGAGTGGAAGAAGAGGTTGGAACTATAGACTGGGAGAAAGATCAAGACGTTACGATCTGACAACGGTGGTGAGTACACATCAGACCCCTTTCAGCAGCTATGTCGAGACAAGGACATAGAGAGACACTTCACAGTTAGTCACACACCATAGCAGAATAGGGTGGCCGAGAGGTTAAATCGGTCTTTGCTGGAGAAGATTCAATATTTGTTAGCGCATAGTTGTTTGGAAAAGATCTTTTAGGATGAGGCACTTTTATATGCGAGCCACCTCATTAACAGACTGTCTTCATCTACGATTAAGGGAAAGACCCCTATGGAGATGTGGTCGGGAGAGCCAGCACACGACTATGACCAGCTCAAGGTATTTGGGTGCCCTGCATATTATCAAGTGAAGACTGATAAGTTAGAACCTCGATCCTAGAAGGCCATATTTATAAGATTCAAGCATGGTGTTAAGGGATACAAGCTATGGGATCCAGTTAATAGGAAGATTGTGCTGAGTAGAGACGTCACGTTCGATGAGGCTTCTATCTTGAATCTTCCTAGCTCTCATCAGGTGGAGGACGACCCGATAGAGAAGATATCACAGGTGGTGGAAAACGATGCAGCTCCACATTACCCAGATAGTACAGTATCCATTAGACTGACTGAGGTGACGCTAGGCGAGCACGGCGATAAGGAGGAGGATACGGGTACATATGTGTAGGATCAGGGACAGACAGCTCAGGTTCAGGATTCTATTATGGTTCGGAGACAGAAGAGAGACATACAGATGCTAACACGGTATACTGACATAATAGTTGCATATGCACTTCCGATGGAGAGTATCGATGAGTTGGTGCCTACTACATTTAGAGAGGCCGAGCAGATTTTGAAGATTGATTCGTGGCAGGTAGGTATGCAGGAGGAGATGGAGTCTCTTTATAAGAACGATACATGGGAGCTTGTTGAGCTTTTAAAGTGGAGGAAGGCGATTGGTTGCAAGTGGGTATACACGAAGAAGGAGGGCATTGAAGGCACTCCAATGAGGTTTAAGGCTAGGTTGGTTGCAAAGGGCTATACACAGGAGGAATGTATTGATTATAATGAGGTTTTCTCTCCGGTGGTAAAACATTCTTCGATTCGGATTTTATTAGCTTTGGTGGTATAGTATGGATTGGAGTTAGATCAGTTGGATGTGAATACGATATTTCTTCATGGTGATCTTGATAAAGAAATATATATTACTCAGTCATTAGGATTCTGGGCTGTAGGAAAGGATAAGTTGGTTTGCAGGTTAAAGAAATCGCTATACGGTTTGAAGCAATCTCCTTGACAGTGGTATAGGCGATTTGATGGTTTTATAATTGGTCATTCGTATACTCGAAGCCAGTTTAATCCTTGCATGTATTTTTGCAAGTTGAAAGGAGGTGCGTATATTTATTTATTGCTTCACGTCAATGACATGTTGGTTGCCTCTATTTCCAGGTCTTCTATAGGTGAGTTGAAGGTACATCTTTTAAAGGAGTTTGAGATGAAGAATTTGGATGAGGCTAAGCGCATTTAGGGATGTTGATCGGTAGAGACAAAGAGAAGGGAAGAATTAGTTTGACACGGATGACTTATTTGAAGAAGGTTCTATAGCGATTTCATATCAGCATGGATACAAAGTCAGTTAGTGTATCTTTGGGAGCCTATTTGAAGCTTTCAGCTGATCTTTCACCGAAGACAGTTAAAGATAGAGAGTTAATATCGAAGACTCCATATGCGAGCGCTGTTGGGAGCTTGATGTACGCGATGGTATATACGAGGCTAGATTTGTCACAGACGGTGAGCATGGTTTTGAGATACATGCACGATCCGGGAGTAGGTCATTAGGACACCGTGACATGGATTTTGCGGTACATTCATGGTACCCTCAATATTGGTTTAATTTTTGAGCGGGACACTACAGGTGGGCAGTTGTGTATTGGTTATATTGATTCAGATTATATCACGGATTTGGATAAGCGTCTGTCTACTACTGGGTATGTATTTACTTTGACTCGTGTACCGGTGTGTTAGAGATGCACCTTACAGTCTATGGTGGCTTTATCGACGATGGAGGCAGAGTATATGGTGATTACGAAGGCTGTGAAAGAAGCTATTTGGCTTCAGGGACTTTTGGAGGAACTTGGTATATCGCAGAGGTCCGTCACTATTCATTATGATAGCATGAGTGCTATCTATTTGGTGAAGAATCAGGTTTTTCATGCGCGGACGAAGCACATTAACGTTCGTTATCACTTCATTCGGGATGTTCTTGAAGATGGCAATGTGGAGATTGTGAAGGCCGACACGAAGGATAATCCGGCGGAGATGCTCATTAAGGTGGTTCCGAGCAACAAGTTTGATCATTGTCGAAACTTGTTACACATTCGTGTTTGTTAAGGCTGGTGACGGCCATTTGGATGAACTACGGACGGCTTGATTCCTTGTGAGAGGGAGTACGTAGGCAGTCAATTTGATACATCCGGTTTGATGTGTTAATACCGATATTTGGAGATTTTTGCATTCTCATTTGGGTTCCCGACTTGTTGTGGATTGAGTCCATTGTCGTGGGTTTATTCCACTTCGTAATGTACACAACATGTGGGACATTTTGGTTGGTATTGGTGTCGGCTCAGTTTTGGGAAAACATTCATCGATGTGGAGAATTGTAGAAACGACGAAGTTCAGGAGAAAAACAAACAGACAATTTCACGGTCGACTGCGAGTGACACGGCGATCGACGGTAAACGTGCACGACACCAGGGAAAGTCTCTGGACTTTTGGAGGTCGATCACGATGGGTTCTGCGGTCGATTGTGCCCAAGCTCTGCAAGTGATTAAGTCTCTGGACTTTTTGCGGTCGACCGTGATATTGGCTCGGCGGTCAACCACGTAGCGGGTATTAGGCTGTTTTGTTTCCTGCTCGTTTTCTGTTTGTGTTTTGATATATATTGAAACACGATTTTCTAGGGTTTCTGAGAAGAGAGAATCAGATATTTTAGATTGTATTGAGTACTCTGAGAGGGAGAACTTGTGAGCAAGTTTAGAGATTTAGTTTATGGTTTGTGTGAGTGATTTTGTGAGATTGTAACACTTCATACTCTTCTTGATTTAGTGAAATCTCCCAATCCTTTCCCGTGGACGTAGGCAAATTGCCGAACTACGTATATCTCTGTGTTTGGTTTGATTTGTCGTATTTTGGATTAGATTGTGCTTGTGTTTGATTTGGTTTTCTTCTCTCGTATCTCACGAACTCATTCGGTGTGTGAGCATGCTTCCGCATAGACGCGCAACACACACTAGCACGGTAGATAATAAAACCAGGTAGCAGGTTGGTTCCTTATCTTAAATTCTTGACACGTAGACACTATCATGCCAAGATGCAATCCGTAATGAGAAGAAAAATATTATATTAACACCCAACAACATCAATAGAAAATATATAGGGATACATCACATGCCAATTAGCTTTGTTATAGAATGACGGGTCACAAGCATGTGAAGTAACTTGATATTTGGATAAAAAGTGGAAGTATTAAAAAAAAAATCAAGTTATGTGACATGCTTGCGTAAGAGTGAGGACATGGAAAAAAGTGAGCTCTGATGCATGCCCATGCTCGTGCTTTGTGCCTTTAAGAACGTGGACTTGGAAAAAACAAATTAATGGTTGAAGACTTTTGAAGTCATTCTGCCTCTGAAACATCAGCAAGTTAGAGCGGTCCAAGCGTAAGCTAGGTGCGGTCATAAACTGCGATTTACTTTTAATAGATAATCTAAATATATAACGACTGGAAAGTGAACTTTTACCAACATGCGGGTCTCGTTATTTCTTAAGACGATGGCATGCGCATGCTGATAAATATCTAGGCTGATGTGATTGAAGTGATACAAGTATTAAAAATCTTACTCATAGTCGTGTTTCATTAAAAAGGAAATATTTTCATGGTTTCAACTAAAAAAATAACTTTGCTTCAAGATAGGGGTGAAAAAAACGAACCAACTATTAACAAATAGTTCGATATCTATTCGCTTAAGTAATCGATCACATTTGATTCGATAGTTCATTTAATAATAAATAAATAGTTTTTAGTATTAGATTCATAAATGATTAAAATTTAACCATAGTTATATTCAATTTGTTTGTTCAATAAACGATTCATTCATATATTACACTTTGACTTATAAATTTTACTTATTATATTTTCTATGCATCCTAAAAGTTTTTATTACATATAGCCTTATATAAATAGTTTTTTTTATTTATGAGTATTATATTTATCTCTGTGTTGCATGTTCATTGGTTGGATCATATTTGGTTGCATTATAAGATGAGGATGGGATAATGAATACTTATCGAATATTTACCGAATATATATTAAATATGAACCAAATAAGTTGCAAAATACCTGCATAAAAATTGTGCATAAAAATTGTTAGCAAATATTCTTGAATAGTTGTTGAATATTTGAGTACTAATCTAATCAAATTGAATAAACGTTTTCTATTCATTTCAAATTCGAATTCGAATAGTCGAATATGAACTAAATACGAATACGCGTACCATCATATTTAATTTGAATTCAGTTGGTTTCCACCCCTATATTTGACTATTAACTCCTCTTATTAGCATATTTTCTAAACAAGGAACATATATATGTTAGGGCGTAGTCTATACAATAGCTCTTGTTTGAGTATGTTTGTTGGAAATTTGCAGTAAAAAGACAATGAAAGAAAATTTGACTTGTATTCTCTCAAAATCAATTACAATTTGGATTCCGGTTACAAAAGAGAGGAGAATGAATTTGATTCTCCCTTTTGTTTAATTCTGGGTTCTTCACGGTGGCGATGGAGTGCCTCCTTCGATTGATCGCGTCGAACTTGCTCTCCGTTGACGATCCGAACGTCTTGATTCACTGGAACGTGGTCTTCTCCTCACGATTTGACGCTGTGGAGAACTTGCGTGGCAAGTCTTAAAACTCTGACCGAGTTTAGAAGAACTTACAGGGCAAGTTTGAAACTCTGACCGAGTTTAGAAGAACTTGCAAAGCAAGTTTTAAAACTCTGGACGAGTTGATAACTCAGATCGAGTTTGAAACTCTATGAAAGAGTTGATTTAAACCGAAAATTCGGTTAATAAGCCAAGGCCGAATAATCTCAAAGGCTTCAATAAAAGCCTTCCAAAATGATTCAAGAGCTCCTTCAAGTCGCTGATCTCCAAAGCTCCTTGTTGCTGCAGAAAGTGGCAAGATGCCCGATCAAGGATCCCCCAAAAGTCCGCCCAAAAAAGAGGATCCAAACTCAGTTGAGTTTCCCACCCTTTATAGGGGATTTAGGGGTGTAACCGCCCCCTTAAATCTCTCCTTAATGAGGGTTTAATGGGGTGTAACTGCTCCCCATAAATCTCTCCATGATAGGATAGTGATCCCCTAAAATCTTGGGGAGAAAACGGTTCTGGAACCGTTCAAATCGTGCTTGAACGAGTTAAACGCTGAAAACAGCGTTCTGGGCTCAAACTGTGCGTTTCTGGACCTGAAAACGCACAACTGAGGCTGAAAACGCATAGCTGAGGCTGAAAACGCACAGCTGAGGCTGAAAACGCACAGCTGAGGCTGAAAACGCACAGCTGAGGCTGAAAACGCACAGTTGGTGCTGTTTTAGAGATTAACTCTGCGTTTTAGACTGAAAACGCAGAGTTGGACCTGTTTAAAGGTTGAAAACACACAGTTGGTGCTGTTTTAGAGATTAACTCTGCGTTTTAGGCTGAAAACGCAGAGTTGGGCCGTAGCTATGCGTTTTGACGTTATATTACAAGGGTAAACTCCGCGTTTTGATGTTATAACGCTGGTTCGACCTATGCATTTTGGCTCTGTAATGCAGAGGCGAACCCTAGGCGGGCTTGGCGAGCTTCAGGCTAAGTCTAATGTTCTGATGAAGCCCAGTCTTGCAGACGGACTTCAGAACATAACTTGCTACGAAGAACAGGTCATTACTTTCAAACCGTACGTCGGAATTGGACGAATTATATATAAAAATCGGCTATCTCGACGAGACGGAGCCGACCAAACCAACCCCATAGGGTTTGGTTTGCTCTGTCAATTTTACCAAATTCCTTACGGTTTGAGAGATATCTGCATTTTTAGTATGAAGAGACCGTTGATTTGTAGTCTCTTTTGATAGGGCGCCGCAAAGATCGTCATCTTGTAAACTTCGTCTTAGCTCCTTAAAAATATGAGAGTCGTCAGATTATAACTCCCGATGTTGATCATGAAGGTTGTTGAATTGGGGCTTTCATTAGTTGTTGTGAAGGTCGTTAGATGGTAACCTTCTACGTGAAAGTCCTCAAATTATGGCCTTCTGGAAGTCGTCAGATTGTAACTTCCATCATCGGTGTTTGATGGGGGATCAACTATCTATTGTGATTTTTAGACAGCCTACAGAGTAATAGCAAACTCTCATTTGGTACTAATATTTGTGAGATGATATAGTGTATGTAAAAATAGGCATATGAAAATTACGAGGCAAAATGACGCAATAATCAGCATTTATGTTGATTTCAGAGTTGGAACCATCAATGGGCTATAGTGAACCATCGATGGTCAAGACTCATCAATGGTCTATAGCTAGTAAATAATTCTACAAATTCCAGAAAGATGATTTCAAACCATCAATGGTCTACAATGAACCATCGGTGATCACATATACCATAAATGGTGCACAATAAAGAATTGCAGAATTCAAAAAGTCAAAATCAGACCATCGATGATCTATAGGCAATTATCGATGATGCTTAGGGAACCATCAATGGTCCGGAGGAATCATCGATGGTGACGATGAAATTTGGTAGGTTTGAAGATTTAATCACAACCATTCGTTGACCCCTTTTATCTCGAACTTTCACTATGATTTGGATATCTCTTTCCTGATGTATGAGAGACTATATAAGATTGAAAGAGATAATTGTTGAAGAGAGTTTTAGGGGTTGAAAAAAAGAGCTTTAAGAGAGAAAATTCAAGATTGATTTGTGATTTGAAACCCCGGAGCCTCAACAAACTCTTTCTTGTCACGCTCAATAACATCATATCATCTTAGCGAGAGGGGTTGCCTTTGAAATCAAGATCTACATCATTCTTCATTGACTTTCGCTTCAAACTTTTGAAGAACGATTTGCTTATCAAATGGGGCTATAATATCTTTCTATCTTTTTATTTTTTATTTTTACTTAAACTATTTTTTGTAGTTTGTTTCAGAATTATTTTTATTGTATAGTCAAGCCTGTGATAATTAAGTATTGAGACTAGGTAGGTCTACGTGTTACTCGCTATAGAGAATCAGGTTAGACGACTAGTTTTGGGTAGATTTCAGAATGCAGTCTTTGTAAGCCTACTAAATCAGATTGTGATTTAGGATAACTCTAAGCAAAGTGAGGAATCTCCTTCGTGGAGAAGGAAGCGTGGACATAGAATTATTATGCTAACCACTATAAAAACCTTGCGTGTTTCTTGGTTATTTTTTGGTTTGGTTGTTCGCTTTAATTTATTTATTTATTTATTTTGCTATATTTCTATTGCATATGCTGTGTTTTACCGAAAAATTGTAGCAAACTTATTCACTCCACTTCGGGCTTGCATCTCAAATCCAACAATATATCTATCTTCCAACCTGAATCATTGTATGATTAATAAATTAA
The DNA here is from genome assembly GCA_022839385.1 of Asparagus kiusianus. NCBI lineage: Eukaryota > Viridiplantae > Streptophyta > Magnoliopsida > Asparagales > Asparagaceae > Asparagus > Asparagus kiusianus. The sequence continues at coordinate 95,435 of BQKN01065436.1, forward strand.
TATATATGTGTGTGCGCACGTATATATCATTCTTGGTATGCATGGTACACGAGTATAGATTCCTTAATTTGAACTTAGGTTTGTTTGTGATCATTCAAAATTGCTTACACATACATCATTCTTGGTATGCGTGGTACACCGTACACTAGTGTAGATTCCTTTGAACTTAGGTTTGCTTGTGATCATTCTAAATTGCTTACGACAATTTGGTCTCCGCAATTCAAGTACATGAAGCCTAATTTGATCCGTCTATAGTGTTTCAGACTATGCTTTTCGTTAAAAAATTTCACCAAAACAAAAGTATTGCTTTTCGTTAAAAAATTTCACCAAAACAAAAGTATAATTTTCACCAAAACTACGAAAATTATAATTTAGTTCACGGAATATTAAGACCTAAATAGTTCTATATTCATATAAATTTTTCGAGAACGCATTAGTCTCGGTATAACATATAATGTTACTTAATTGACAAAATTTATATAAATTTCCAGCGCATAACGAGTACCTTACCAACTTTCAAGTTCCATAATTCTTTCTTCCTCTTTAAGGCAAACATATCTTCTGTTTCATCGAATTAATTTCAAGAAGACCATCCGGCCATCTGATTAAAATTTTCCAAATTTGGATTTGTTAATATCTAGATCTAAATCTCCCCGGCCGTACTTTTAAAAAAGATTATTAAAAGTCATTGCTACATAATGTAACTTAGATTTCACTATATGAGAATGAACCTGTTGCGCACAGCGGAAATTTCGACAGCACTTCGGCAGCACAACAAGAGAGTCAGGTCGCAATAGGAATTCCTGTTTTACCAAGGAAAGAAGAATCCGAAGCAAAATATCTCAGCCAAGTAAGATATCAGCTCTTCCTCTCATCAGTTCTAAGACTGACCTATCGAGGGAACCTAAAAGCGATTACAAATCATACAAATAACGAGACAACCAATTTTACGTGGTTCGACAAATTGCCTACGTCCACGGGGCAAGGAGGGGGAGATCTACTACTGGAGGGAGAGAATACAACTAGGGTTTACAATCACTCAATTTAAACCCTCACACAAACTCTCAGATCCCTCACACAAATATCTCTCTCAAAAGACTTAAAACCCTAAAAACAACTGCACAAAATCTTCACAAAAGGCGGCCGACTTTTCTCCTTGCACAACAATTTTCTTCTCTGCCTTTGAGCGCGTTTTTCTCCTGCAGCCGCCAAAGATATTCCCTGCACACCTCCTTCGCACAAACTTCACAAAACCCTATGAGGGTTTTTATATTGTTCATTTGTGGGCCGCGAACATGAACGAAACCGCACCGCCTCTGCCAATTTAATGAAACTTCACGTGGGTGGCCCCCAATACGTCTCATTCACAATTCTCCACCTCGACGGATTTTTTTCCAAAACTGAGCCGACACCAAAGCAACCAAATGTCTCACTTTTTGTGTACAGTATGAAGTGAAACAATTCACGATAACAGACTCAATCAATAACAAGTAGAGAACCCAAACGAGAGTCCAAACAATCTCACCCCGTTAAAATCAACTAATCTAAACCGGCTGCATCAAACATGACTGCCTACATATCCTCTTGCCCAAGGAATCAAGCCGAACGTAGTTCACCCAAATGGCCACCAACGACCTCAACAATCATGAATATGCAATAAGTTTCGACAATGATCAAACTTGTTGCTCGGAACCACCTTTGTGAGCATATCCGCCGGATTATCCTTCGTGTGGACCTTCACAATCTTCACATGGCCATCTTCAAGAACATCCTGAACGAAGTGATAACGAACATCAATATGCTTCGTCCTCGCATGAAAAACCTGATTCTTCTCCAAATAGATAGCACTCATGCTATCACAATGAATAATGATAGACCTCTGCGATATACCAAGTTCCTCCAAAAGTCCTCGAAGCCACATAGCCTCCTTCACAGCCTCTGTAACTGCCATATACTCTGTCTCCGTCGTAGACAAAGCCACTGTAGACAGTAAGGTGCATCTCCAACATACCGGCACACGGGTCAAAGTGAACACATACCCTATCGTAGACCGGCGCTTATCCAAATCCCCGGTATAATCCGAATCAACATAACCAATGCATAACTGCCCACCTGTAGTGTCCCGCTCATAAACCAAACTAACATTGAGCGTACCTCTAATGTACCTCAAAATCCATTTCACGGCGTTCCAATGACCCACTCCTGGATCGTGCATGTATCTCGAAACCATGCTCACCGTCTGTGATAAATCCGGTCTCGTACATACCATCGCATACATCAAACTCCAAACTACGCTCGCATATGGAGTCTTCAATATCATATCTCAATCTTCAACTGAATTTGGTGAAAGACCAGCTGAAAGCTTCAAATGGGCTCCCAATAGTACACTAACTGGCTTCGTATCCATGCTAACATGAAATCGCTGTAGTGCCTTCTTCAAATAAGCCACATGTGTCAAACAAATTCTGCCCTTCTTCTTGTCTCTGCCGATCTCCATCCCTAAAATGCGTTTCGCCTCGACCAAGTCATTCATCTCAAACTCATTTGAAAGCTGAACTTTTAACTCATCTATAACCGACCTGAAAATAGAGGCAACCAACATGTCATCGACATAGAGCAACAAATAAATGTACGCACCTCCTTTTAACTTGCGAAAATATACGCAAGGATCAAACTGGCTCCGAGTGTACGAATGACCAATCATAAAACCATCAAATTGCCTATACTACTGTCGAGGAGACTGCTTCAAACCGTATAGCGATTTCTTCAACCTGCAAACTAACTTATCTTTCCCTACAGCTCGGAATCCCAATGGCTGAGTCATATATATTTCTTCATCAAGATCACCATGAAGAAATGTCGTCTTCACATCCAACTAACTCCAAACCATATTGTGCCACCAAGGCTAGCAAAATCCGAATCGAAGAATGCTTCACCACCGGAGAGAAAACCTCATTATAGTTGTATGTTGGAAAATTGCAGTAAAGAGAATAAAATAAAATTGACTTGTATTTCTTTAATCTCGGTTACAATTCGATTACAAAAGAGAGAAGAATGAAATTGGTTCTCCCCTTTGTTTAAAACTGGGTTCTTCACGGTGGCGATGGAGTGCCTCCCTCGAATGCTCGCGTCGAGTTTGCTCTCCGTTGACGATTCGTACGTCTTGATTCACTGGAACAATGTCTTCTCCTCACGATTTGACGTTGTGGAGAACTTGCGTGGTAAGTTTTAGAACTCTGAACGAGTTGATAACTCTGAACGAGTTTGAAACTCTATGAAAGAGTTGATTTGAACCGAAAGTCGGTTAATAAGCCAAGGCCAGAAGTTCTCTGTTGCCGAAGTTGAAGATGATCTTTGTTGGAGGACGATGCCGATCTCCTCAAAAGCTCCCGAAATGCTCCAAGGATTCCCCTTTGCTGCTAAGTCTCAGATCTGGAAGAGCTCGCCGAAAGGATGCCCGAATATCCTCTCCTCCCAGATCCAAAAGTCCAGCCTGAACTCAGTTGAGTTTATCCATATTTATAGGGAATTAAGGGGTGTAACCGCCCCCCTTAATTCTCTCCATAATAGGATTGAGAGGGGTGTAACTGCCCTCTAAATCCGCTCCTAAGTGGGCGTGATTTCCTTAGATCGTGGGGAAAACGATTCCTGCAACCGTTCAGCTTGTGCTTGAACGAGTCAAACGTCCACGTTGGTGTTCGGGACCCTACCTCCTCATTTTAGACTAAAGACGCGGAGTTGGGTACCCGCTGGACGTTAAAAAAATGTGGGTCCGACCCCGGCGTTTTAATGTTGTAACGTGGGTTCGACCCTCGCGTTTTGATGTTGTAACGCGGGTTTGACCTTGGCGTTTTGATGTTGTAACGTGGGTTCGACCCTGGCGTTTTACTGTTGACACATGGGGAGGACCTCCGTGTTTTGGTGTTGATACATGGGGAGGACCTCCGCGTCTTGCCTTGAAGAGATTATCACCAAGTAATCTCTTTTGTCATAGCGTTGCAAAGATCATTGTCTTGTAATCTTCGTCTTAGCTCCTTGAGAATATGAGAGTCGTCAGATTATAACTCCCGATGTTGATTGTGAGTGCTATTGAACTAGAGCTCTCATCGGTTGTCATGAAGGTCGTCAGATTGTAACCTTCAGCGATCTATGTGAAAGTCTTCAAATTGTAGCCTTCTGGAAGTCGTCAGATTATAACTTCTATCATCGGTGTTTGATGGGGGATAAGCTATCTATTGTGATTTTTAGACAGCCTACAGAACCCCCTCCAAAGTTTTTGAAAGTTCGTGGTTGACTGGGACGAATTTTCGGAATACTTTGGATCTTAACTCTGATCTTGGAGCTGTTGATTCCTTGTTATAAAGGAGTCGTTCTCTGCACTCACTTCGAAGGCATCTTGGTTGAAAGGATTTGCCACGTAGGACCTGTGTGAAGGTATGTGCCATAATCCTGCTTCTGGAATGCGGGGGTGGGCCCTGCATTTTAAACTTGAGACGCGTGTCTCACCCTTACATGTTGATTTTGGAACGTGGGTGTGACCTCGACGTTCGGTTTTTTGCATCGCGGGTCTAACATCGGCGTTTTGACTTGAAACACGGCTGTGACCTTGGCGTTGTGGCTTTTGCGACGCGGGTCTGACCTCGGCGTTTTGACTTAAGACGCGTAGGTGACTTTTCATGCATTTTTGACTAAGTCTTTGAGAATTGTCTTTAGCTCGTCCGTTTCAAGTCTCGGCTCACATCCATTAAGCTAATGGACCTACGAACATGCATAGGATTTTTGGCAAACCCTCAGCCATCAACGGATTTGATAAGCCTTTACCGACTACCGTTTGAGTCGGGCTAGCATGTGGATTGTCTAAGTCCGTTCCACATGTAACGTTGTGCTAAGAGAATGAACTCTCTTAGACTTGATGCTATGATTTTGAATACATAGACTTTACCATTATTACGGGAATAGGTTACCCGGCAGCATGTGTTAGATGCAGACCTATCTCTAATTAGGAATCGAGATAAATTTCCCCATGCGTGTGAGGCATGGATTTCGGCATTATTAATAACAACCTGCTACGATGTTGAATACGTAGACTTTTGTCCTTTTTACGGTCAAAGACTCACCGGTAACGCGTATTAGGCGTTGACTTATCCCTTCTTAAGATTCGGGATAAAATTCCCCATACATGCAAGGTATGGATTCAGAGATTATTAATTTAATGATAATTACTAGCTACGATATTGAATACGTAGACTTTGTCACTATTTCTTCCTGTGTTATTCGAAACACTGAAAGAAAATTAGGAGTGTCAGAGGTGTAGTGTTAACTTGGCGTGAATTTTCACTTAGAGTGAAATTCCGAAATTTTCTTTATTATCACTGGGATAATTCCAGAAAATATTTAATCCACTGGGGATTTTATAATGACAACTTGCTATTCTTGTTGAAAAAGAATTAACAAGTTTATTGGGGGTTTGACTGTTAAAGATGTGATGTTAACCTAACAGCATTTTATGAACCTATCGCTCTATTAAAGAGAGTCGATAAGTTGGTTTGGTCAGAAATTTGTTACGATCGGAGCAACTTTGTAGACTTATCACCCTATTGAAGAGGATTGATAAGTGGATTTTGTCAGAGATGTTTGACATTAACGTGACAAGGACTTGTTGCGATCAGGGCAACTTTGAGGACCTATCGCTCTATTGATGAGAGTCGATAAGTTGATTTTGTCAGAGGTGTAGTGTTAACGTGACAAGGACTTGTGTTGCGATTGGAGCAACTTTAAGGACTTATCATCCTATTGAAGAGGATTGATAAGTTGATTGTCAGAGGTTTTTGATATTACCGTGACAAGGACTTGTTGCGATCATGGCAACTTTGAGGACCTATCGCTCTATTGACGAGAGTCGATAAGTTGATTTTGTCAGAGGTTTAGTGTTAACGTGACAGGATAAATGTGTACTTGTGACTTGCACAAGGTTTTGGGAATTAGCGTCTCGCTGGGGAGACTTGCTAAGTGAGTTTATCATCAGAAGCGATGAGTTTTGATGCTCGTGATTTGAATAAGATTTTGAAGACTTAGTGTCTTGCTGGGGAAGACTGCGATTTGAGCAATTTCGAAGACCTATCATCCTATTGACAAGGATTGATAAGTTAATTGTCAGAGGTGTATTGTTAACGTGACAAATTGGGAGTGATGCAAGCTGCATTCATACTCTGTGGGGATGATGATCGTCAGAAGTGTAATGTTAACTCGACGATATGAAAGATTCGTTACTCTTAATCCAGTGGATAACCAACCCCCAGTCTTGATTAAGACTTAGAAGGGAAGAAAAAGAGGTAGACAAGGCACATCGCCTAGTGAGGCACTATCCATGAAGTCAGAATAGAGTCACATCACCAGGTAAGCCATTATCTGATGAGTTTGACTATCAGAGGTAACTTTAACATGATAGTTATAGTGGACCTACCGTCCTATTGACGAAGATTGACAAGTTGATGGACTATCAGAGATAACTATTTACATGATAGTTTTATAGACCTGCCATCCTACTTGAAGAGGATTGGCAAGAGAATTTGGAGGGAATGAACTATCAGAGGTAATCATTAACGTGATAGTTTTGATAGACCCACCATCCTACATGAAGAGGATTGGTGGGGGAATCTGGAGAAAACAGACTATCAGAGGTGATCATTAACGTGATAGTTTTAGTGGACCTACCATCCTATTGGAGCGGATTGACAAGTTGATGGACTATCAGAGGTAAATGTTAACGTGATAGTTTTGTGGACCTGCCATCCTATTGAAGAGGATTGGCAGGAGAATTTGGAGGAAATGGACTATCAGAGGTAACTGTTAACGTGATAGTTTTAGTGGACCCACCATCCTACTTGAAGAGGATTGGTGAGTTGATGGATTATCAGAGGTAGATATTAACGTGATAAGATTTGTGGACTTACCATCCTATTGAAGAGGATTGGCAGGAGAATTTGGAGGGAATGAACTATCAGAGGTAATCATTAACGTGATAGTTTTGATAGACCCACCATCCTACTTGAAGAGGATTGGTGGGAGAATCTGGAGAGAATGGACTATCAGAGGTGATCATTAACATGATAGTTTTAGTGGACCTGCCATCCTATTGAAGCGGATTGACAAGTTGATGGCCGTGATAGTTCTGGTAGATTTTATGGTTGACAGAGGTATTCTATTAAACATAACAACTCAGAAAATTTATTACTCATAATCCAATGAACTACCAACAAACCAACCCCCAGTCTTGAACAAGTGCAGGGAGGAAAAGAGAAGACATGACACATCGCCTAGTGAGTTATTATCTAACGAGTTTGACTATCAGAGGTAACTGTTAACGTGATAGTTATTGGACCCGCCATCCTACTGGAAAGGATTGGCTTCAGTATCCGTAGTATCTTCTGGTTCTGACTGAGAAGATTGGGCTTGGTCCGATTGCTCAGGAGACGATTGCGCTTGGTTCGATTGCTCAAGCTGATCCTGCTTACTTTGTTCTTCATCTTTGATCCTGGAAATAATCTTTTGAGCCTGTTCACCTTGAGAGATCAGTTGTCTCCAGGAACGGCATTCTGCAACTCCTATTCGAGCTAGGATGTTGGTCTGCAGGTTGTGTCGACAGGTCTCTACTAAGGTAGACTGTGTCATACCTGACGAACACCGGAGAGCCGTGGTTCGGAACCTCTTGACGAAGGCTTTGACGGACTCCCTCTTCTTCTGCTTAGTAGCAAGAAGGGTATGGATGGAGACTTCTGTATCTTCTTCAAAGAATCTTGATAGGAATAGTCTCTCTAGATCTGCCCACTTTTGGATACATCCGGCAGGCAGTTTTCTGAACCATTCAAAGGCAACTCCCTTGAGGGTGCTAATGAACAATCGAGCCAGAATGGCATCGTTTGATATCACATTCCCAGTCTGTGACTTGAAATGATAGATATGTTGGTTCGGTGATCCCGTGCCGTCAAAAGATTGTAGCATCGGGACCTCGAATTTTGGAGGATAAGGGGCTACATCCCATTCGGCAGTATAAGGCCTGGTAACTCCCTCATCTTGGAGTTCGCTTCTGTTAGCAATGATATTTAGGCGGGCTTCCAATTCCTCGATTTTAGCCGACTGAGGATCTTGCTCATTCTTAGCTTCTCTTCCTTCATCAGAGGAAGATTCTAGGTTGTGGGCTTCTTGGTCAGAAGCCGTGTCATCAACCATTTTTTCCTTCCCTTTGCTTGTGTGAGGTCGGGACGAAGACGTTCTTTCCCTTCGGGAAGATTCTTGCCTGAGTGGCGAATCTGTCTTCTGAGATTTAGCCTTGTCTACGACAAGTTGAGTCAACAGGGCCAGGAGTTCATTGATGGCCTCCTACTGAGATTTGAGCATGGCCTCTTGCTCATCAAGTCTCTTCGCGAGATCTTCATGGCTTCCCGTCATATAGGCGGAGCTCTCATGTTCAACAAAAGAGCTTGATGACTGGGACTCTGCAATAGCTGAGTGTTCATCATCGGAATTGGTTCCTCTGGCTAACCTCCGATAGTTGACAGAGGGAATGGCTCCTGTTCGAGTCCGAGTACGCTGGTAAATTCCTTCCAACTCGTTAGTGATTTCTCTGACGATCGGTGAACGACTTGTCTCAAAATCATTGGAACTAGGACCTGAGGCTTTCCCTCTGCTGATCACATTGATAGTGACCCCGGGATATTCGGTCTCTGGAGACTTTTTTCTGTGAGAACGTCGTCGTTGGTCGAGCAAAGCAACGTTCATAAATTGGTCGAACACCAATGGTTTGGCCGCATATGAGCAGCATTGACATCCCGAGAGGACCGTAGGAATCAGTCGTTCATATTGGAATGAACGAATGACGTGTTGTATCGGTCTTTCTCTCGATATGAACTCTCTCAAGTCTGTTGTAAAGACTCGAGAATTACTCACTGATTGTGAGGTTTGAATTGGAACCCTAGTCCATGATTGGACATGACTGGCTCTTGGTGAACATGGATCTGGTTGAGATGCCTTGAATCCATAAACTTCTTATATCCGCCCCCTCAATGTAGTCGCGTTACACAGAGTATTTGGGGGTCTCGTGTTTGGCACCAACTTCTGTATTGGATTACTCACTGATTCGGGGCCACGTTCTTATATGCCTTGAATTACTCACTGATTCGGGGGTATACACTAACTTCTGTATTGGATTTGAAGCTTGAGACGCGAGGGTCGCGTTTGGCACTTGAGACGCGAGGGTCGCGTTTGGCACTTGAAACGCGAAGGTCGCGTTTTGGTTTGGCGACATGAGGGTCGCGTTCTTCATTGTCGACGCGAGGGTCGTGTTTTGACTGGGAAACGCGAAGTTGAAGTTTACGTTCAACGAAGCCTTGAGGTTCGCGTTTTGGCTGTAAAACACGCCATTGAGGGCTACGTTCAGTCTGGTTCTCGCGAAGCTCCTGTTCGGGCTCATAGACACGAATCTCAGGGTCATGTTTAGGCTCACGAACGCGAAGCTCGCGTTGGTTGGAGGTTCGATTTTCTTAAAGTTGTGCTCGTCGCTGAGACCTTCTTCTTCGACGAGCAGCGTTCTTCTTGGCCTGTTTTAAGGCTTTTGCAGGGGCACCATCGGCATTGATCGGATCTATCTCCATCGTAGGCCTTTTACCACCCATGACACGTCGTGTTGACGCGGGTGTGGAGTTTTCAACTCGTTGAACGAGTTTGGCAGAGGCAAAGCCCAGTCCTTCAGAGGAGGGGCTATTTGATGAATTTTGGCCAAAGGAGAGGACTTTTTTCGGCACTCCAGCAACAGTTAGAGATTTATTCTCCTTGGAGACTTTGTGGATCTTGCACATAGCCTTAGGGCTAAGGGATCCGGAGGAGATAGCCTCCTCAAACTTGGCTTGATCAAACTCTACCACGAGAGTTTCGACGGTTGTTCCAGTGAGATGAACATCGAATTGCGCCACCACTTCTTCATCAGAGAAGCTTCTCCCCAGCAGAGTCGCCATCTTTTGTATGTTGGAAAATTACAGTAAAGAGAATAAAAGAAAATTAACTTGTATTTCTTTAATCTCGGTTACAATTCGATTACAAAAGAGAGGAGAACGAAATTGGTTCTCCCCTTTGTTTAAAACTGGGTTCTTCACGGTGGCGATGGAGTGCCTCCCTCGAATACTCGCGTCGAGTTTGCTCTCCGTTGACGATCCGCACGTCTTGATTCACTGGAACGATGTCTTCTCCTCACGATTTGACGTTGTGGAGAACTTGCGTGGCAAGTTTTAGAACTCTGAACGAGTTGATAACTCTGAACGAGTTTGAAACTCTATGAAAGAGTTGATTTGAACCGAAAGTCGATTAATAAGCCAAGGCCAGAAGCTCTCTGTTGCCGAAGTTGAAGATGATCTTTGTTGGAGGACGATGCCGATCTCCTCAAAAGCTCCCGAAATGCTCCAAGGATTCCCCTATGCTGCTAAGTCTCAGATCTGGAAGAGCTCGCCGAAAGGATGCCCGAATATCCTCTCCTCCCAGATCCAAAAGTCCAGCCTGAACTCAGTTGAGTTTATTCATATTTATAGGGAATTAAGGGGTGTAACCGCCCCCCTTAATTCTCTCTATAATGGGGTTGAGAGGGGTGTAACTGCCCTCTAAATCCGCTCCTAAGTGGGCGTGATTTCCTCAGATCATGGGGAAAATGGTTCCTGCAACCGTTCAGCTCGTGCTTGAACGAGTCAAACGCCCACGTTGGTGTTCGGGACCCCAACTCCTCATTTTAGACTGGAGACGCGGAGTTGGATACCCGCTGGACGTTAAAAAACGTGGGTCCGACCCCGGCGTTTTAATGTTGTAACGCGGGTTCGACCCTCGTGTTTTGATGTTGTAACGCGGGTTCGACCTTGGCGTTTTGATGTTGTAACGTGGGTTCGACCCTGGCGTTTTACTGTTAACACACGGGGAGGACCTCCGCGTTTTGGTGTTGATACATGGGGAGGACCTCCGCGTCTTGCCTTGAAGAGATTATCACCAAGTAATCTCTTTTGTCATAGTGTTGCAAAGATCATTATCTTGTAATCTTCGTCTTGGCTCCTTGAGAATATGAGAGTCGTCAGATTATAACTCCCGATGTTGATTGTGAGTGCTATTGAACTAGAGCTCTCATCGGTTATCGTGAAGGTCGTCAGATTGTAACCTTCAGCGATCTATGTGAAAGTCTTCAAATTGTAGCCTTCTGGAAGTCGTCAGATTGTAACTTCCATCATCGGTGTTTGATGGGGGATAAGCTATCTATTGTGATTTTTATACAGCCTACAATAGTCAATACATTCCTCCTGTGCATAGCCTTTCGCAACCAACCTAGCTTTGAACCTCAATGGAGTGCCCTCAATGCCCTCCTTCTTCGTGTATACCCATTTGCAACCAATTTCCATCTGCCCCTTTGGAAGCTCAACAAGCTCCCATGTATCGTTCTTATGAAGAGATTCCATCTCCTCCTGCATAGCCACCTGCCACAAGTCAACCTCCAAACTCTGCTCGGCCTCTCTTAATATAGTAGGTACCAACTCATCGATACTCTCTACCGGAAGTGCATACGTAACTGTGTCGGCTTACCGTGCTGGCATCTGTATGTTTCTCCTCTATCTCCGAACCGCAATCAAATCCTGAACCTGAGCCGTCGGTCCCTAATCCTGCACATTGTTCGCGGTGAAAATAGTTGCTTTCTTCATTGATGTCATTGCACTCTTAGTAATAGTTTTTCTGTTACAAAGATCCGGTCTTTTTATAAGATCCGGTTACAATGAAAATCAAAGAAAATGAAAAAAAATTACAACTTTCTCTCCTTTTGCCGAACAAAACACGAGCTCCTGTTTTGCGGTCGCTCGCTTGCGTGGGTTGTTTGCCTGCGCCGGGGTTTATCCGTTGACCACCGCGAGATCTAGATCCGGTCGGATCTACACAGTACGCGGGTATTATTTCACCAAGGAAATAATAGCCGGGGGGATTAATTTACCAAGGAACTAATCGCCCAAATCTCGGGATCAAAGGCCAAGCTTTGATCCGGAGTACGCCTGCGTAGATCTGAGATCCGGTCCTCTCGAACTCCTGCCTTATTTGGCGTTGACGATCGCCGAGCACCAGATCTAGATGAGCAAGTCCTCGAAGTCCCAAAGCTTGAATCTTTTTAAGTTTTGAGCTTCGAATCATGCAGGGCTTCGCCTCTCTCCAAAATTTCCAACCTTTGAAAATGAACCCAAGCCCCTCTATTTATAGGCTCTCAGATCTGTGCTTTGGCACAGATCTGGTCGGCCACCCATAGGTGGCCGACGCGCCTAGCCACCTTGAGGTGGCTAGGCTGCCTAGCCACCTTGAGGTGGCTCGGCTCTGGCCGAGCCACCTTGAGGTGGCTCGGCCACCGAGCCACCTCAGGGTGGCTCGGCATTGGCCGAGCCAACCTGAGGTGGCTCGGCAGGGTGGCTCGGCCACCGAGCCACCTCAAGGTGGCTCGGCTTGGGCCGAGCCACCTTGTGGTGGCTCGGTTTCGGCCGAGCCCCCCTTAAGGCGTTGTTCGTTCCGTCGTTTTTCGTCATTGTATCTGTCCGTGATTCGGTTGTGTGGTTGATTGATTCGGACTCGATTCGTTGACCTGATTTGGCAGTAAATCCGGTTCCTGATTTGGCAATAAATACATTTCTGAGTTTGAGTCCGAAACTGATCTTGATTCGATCGTGATTCGTCCGAGTCCGCTCTTGGCTGGATGACTCGTTGATTCCTCAACCTGTTGGCTTGATTCCGCACACGAGTGGATTCATTCCGTTGTTTGCGTGCGGTTCGTTAGCCTCGTAGCCTCGTTAATCTGCTTCGTCGCGTATCGTTTGGCTTCGGTGTTGCAGACTAACGATCGTGTTTGGATACGTTGCCCGATGGTTCGTTTGTCGAATCGACGTCGTCGAGTTGTGTTAAGGGACCTATAGGCAGTTTTATACGCCTACACACATCAGTACTCGTATCCCCCCATGTCATCGTCGTGCTCGCCTTGCGTCACCTCAGTCGGCACTCTAATGGATACTGTATCATCTGGACAATAATGGAGCTACATCGATCTCCACCACCTACGATATCTCCTCCGTCGGGTCGCTCTCCACCTGATGAGAGCTGACAAGCTTCAAGATAGAAGCCTCATAAAAATGTGACGTCCCTACTCAACATAATCTTCTTATCAACTGGATCCCAAAGCTTGTATCCCTTAACACCACGCTTGAATCCTACAAATATGGCCTTCCTAGCTCAAGGTTCTAATTTATCTGTTCTCACATGATAAAATGCAGGGCATCCGAATACCTTGAGCTGGTCATAATCTCGTGCTGGCTCTCCTGACCACATCTCCATAGGGGTCTTCCCCTCAATCGTAGATGAAGGAAGCCTATTAATGAGGTGGCTCATAAATGTAAGTGCCTCAACCCAAAAGATCTTCTCCAAACCACTCTGCGATAATAAGCATCGAATCTTCTCTAGTAAAGACCGATTCAACCTCTTTGCTACCCCATTTTGCTGCTGTGTATGACTAACCGTGAAGTGCCTCTCTATGCCCTCGTCTCGACATAGCTGTAGAAAGGGGTCTGAAGTATATTCACCACCGTTGTCGGATCGCAACGTCTTGATCTTTCTCTCAGTCTGCAGTTCTAATCTCTTCTTCCACTCCACGGATATATCTAGGACTTCACTCTTCTTCGTTATGATGTACACCCAACAACGCCTAGAATAGTCATCAACGAACGTGACGGACCAATGTCGATCACCAAGTGATGCAGTCTTGGTGGGACCCCAAACGTCTGTGTGCACGTAGTCCAGGATGCCCCTCGTCTGATGAATGGTAGTCCCGAACTTCACTTTCATCTTCTGCCAAGAACACAGTGCTCACAGAACTCAATCTTCCCACTCTTGGCTCCCTTCAATAGCCCCTGCTTGTACAATGCCTGCAGTGACTTTTCACCAGTGTGCCCTAACCTATAGTGCCAAAGTCTGCTCATGTCCGCTTCTGAAATAGCCGAAGCAACCTGACCAATCTCGGTGCTTCCCTTCAGATAATACAAATTTCGATTGCGGACTCCCTTCATCACCACCAAAGATCCCTTAGTAACCTTTGCTATAGCGTTCTCAAAGGTCACCTTGAATCCCTTCGCCTCCAAAGCTCCGACTGAGATAAGATTCTTCTTCAGCTAAGGAACGAATCTCACCTCCTTCAATTCACGAACTACTTCATCGTACATCCGGATCTGCACAGTACCTATCCCACAAATGCCACAGGATTGATCACTTTCCATGACTACAACTCCTCCATCGAGCTTCTCAAAAGATGCAAACCAATCTCGTCTAGGGGTCACATGATAGGTAGGGCTGGAATCAAGCATCCAAGTGGTTCACCTCCGGAGTAATCAGTAGAGAAAAGCTCGAATCATCGGAATCATCGCCTTTCGCAATATTCACCTCATTGGTCTTCGGGCCCTTTTTCTTGCCATTCTCCTTCTCCTTGAGCTTCGGGCAGTCTCTCTTCTAATATCCCTGCTTCTTGCAGAATACACATTGGTTCTTTGCTAATTAGTGGTGGCCTCTAGACTTTGACCTTCCTCTATTACCACCTTTCGGATATGGGCTTCTACCTCTCGTCGACAAGGCCTCGCCTGAAGTGCTAGCACGAGAAGTCTCCTTGTTCTTCCTCCTCAAATCGTAATTGGTCAATGCGTTAGTCACGTCACTATAGCTGATAGAAGATCTCCTGTTCAACAAAGTGAGCACCAAGGTATCATACTCCTCATCCGGTAAGAATCCTAACAAAATAATCGCCTTGTACTCATCCGATATCTTCTCATCAACATTCGCCAAGTCCGACAACAACTTAGTGTAGTTGTTCACATGAGCCGCTAGCGAGGTGCCTCTGGACATCTGAAATGATTTGATAATCTATACTTATCTTAAATGGTTTGATAGGTTATGCTTATGAATTCTAGGATTATTATCATGTTGTTGTTCTTTTCATGAATAGTAATTTTAACTTTGATGATAATTTGATAGGTTACACTTTCCTTAAATGGTTTGATAATCTATGCTTAATAAATTTAAGTTAAAATATGATAAAAAGAGAATAGTTTGTATTTTGTAATTGAAATTGGTTAGTGGATTATATTCTAGATTTCTTACCTCTTTTGAATCATTCATCTTAACTTTCTTAAATTTTCTTTTCATTCTTGGTTTATTTCTTGATTTTATTCATTCTTCTTTTTTACCTTGTGATTTTATTTATTCTTTGATTCTTCCTTCTCTCCTCTAAAATTCAATTTATTATCTTTTGCATATATTCATAACAATCACTCAACAAAATCACACTTATTCTTTATTCCTATTTGTCACGCACACAAAATAAGAACCAATTTTATATTTTCTCCTACAAAACACCTTCATTGTGGGATCGATATCTTTATACTATAACTTAACACGGTTGTATACTTGCAACCTTTTTGGTACATGTTTATGCCGCATCATCTGTTTCAAGTATCGGCTCGCATCTATTAAGCTGATGGGCCTGCAAATATGCATAGGATTTTTAGCAACCCTCAGTCATCAACGGATTTGATAAGCCTTTACTGACAACCATTTGAGTCAGGCTAGCATGTGAATTATTTGAATCCGTTTCACATGTAATGTTATGCTAAGAGAATAAACTCTCTTAGACTTGATGCTATGATTTTGAATACATAGACTTTGTCATTTTTACGGGAAAAGACTAACCGACAATGCGTGTTAGGCGTAGACTTATCTCTAATTAGGGATCGAGATAAAGTCCCATATGTGTGTAAGGCATGGATTTTAGCATTATTAATAACGACCTGCCATGATGTTGAATATGTGGGCTTTGCTATTTTCACGGGAATACGCTACCCGGCAGTATGTGTTAGATGCATACTTATTTCTAATTAGTGATCGAGATAAAGTCTCTCGTGCATAAAAGGTATGGATTTTGGTGCTATGATGTTGAATACGTAGACTTCGCCATTATTCTGGGAATGAACCACCCGACAACATGTTTTAGATGCAGACTTATCTCTATTTAGTGATCAAGATAAGCTCCCCCATACGTGTAAGGTATGGATTTTGGCGTTATTAATAACAACCTGCCACAATATTGAATACATAGGTTTTTGTCCTTCTTACGGTCAAAGACTAACCAACAATGCGTATTAGGCGTTGACTTATCCCTACTTAGGATTCAGGATAAAATTCTCCATACATGCAAGGTATGGATTCAGAAATTATTAATTGAATGATAATCACTGGCTACGATATTGAATACGTCGACTTTGTCACTGTTTCTTCCTGTGTTACTTGAAACACAGAAAGAAAGTTGGAAGCGCCAGATGTGTAGTATTAACTTGGCATGAATTTTCACTTAGAGTGAAATTCCAAAAAAATTATTATTACTAGGATAATTCTAGAAAATCTTTAATCCACTGGGGATTTTATAATAAAAACTTGCTATTCTTGTTGAAAAAGGATTAACAAGTTCATTGGAGAGGGTTTGACTGTTAGAGGTGTGATGTTAACCTAACAGTATTTTATGGGCCTATCGCTCTATTGAAGAGAGTCGATAAATTGATTTGGTCATCAGATGTGTGATATTAACTTGACAGGTATGTGGACCTATCGCTCCATTGAGAAGAGTCGATAAGTTAATTTTGTCAGAGGTGTGATATTAACGTGACAAGATTGAATATTGCGATCAGGACAATTTTGAAGACCTATAGCTCTATTGGGAAGAGTCGATAAGTGGATTTTGCCAAAGGTGTGGGATTAACGTGACAAGAATTTATTATGATCGGAGCAACCTTGAGGACGTATCGTTCTATTAACGAGAGTCGGTAAGTTAATTGTCGGCGGTTTGGTGTTAACATGACAGGAATTTGTTACGATTGGAGCAACTTTATGGACTTGTCATCCTATTAAAGAGGATTGATAAGTTGATTTGTCAGAGGTATAATGTTAACGTGACAGGAATTTGTGTTGTGATTGGAGCAACTTTGAGGACTTATCATCCTATTGAAGAGGATTGATAAGTTGATTTGTCAGAGGTGTGGTGTTAACATGATAGGAATTTGTTAAGATCGGAGTAACTTTGTGGACTTATCATCCTATTAGAGAGGATTGATAAGTTGATTTGTCAGAGATTTGGTTTTAACGTGACAAGAGAATGTGTACTTGTGACTTGCACAAGATTTTGGGAATTAGCGTATCGTTGGGAAAACTTGCTAGGTGAGTTTATCACCTGAAGCGATGAATTTTGATACTTGTGATTTGAATAAGATTTTGAAGATTTAGTGTCTTATTGGGAAAGATTGCGATTTAAGCAATTTTGAGGACCTATCATCCTATTGACAAGGATTGATAAGTTGATTACCAGAGGTGTATTGTTAACGTGACAAATTGGGAGTGATGCAAGCAGCATTCATACTCTGTGGGGGTGGTGATCGTCTGAAGTATAATGTTCACTCGATGATGTGAAATATTTGTTACTCTTAATCCAATAGATTCCAAGTAACCAACCCCTAGTCTTGATTAAGACTTAGCAGGGGAATAAAAAGAGGTAGACGAGGAACATCGCGTAGTGGGGCACTATCCATGAAGTCGGAATAGAGGAACATCACCTGGTAGGCCAATATCTGATGAGTTTGACTATCAGAGGTAACTGTTAACATGATAGTTTTGTGGACCTGTCATCCTATTGAAGAAGATTGGCAAGTTGGTGGACTATCAGAGGTAAATGTTAACGTGATAGTTTTGTGGACCTGCCATCCTATTCAAGAAGATTGGCAAGTTGATGAATTATCAGATGTAACTATTAACATGATAGTTTTGTGGACCTGCCATCCTATTGAAGAGGATTGATAAGTTGATGGACTATCAGAGGTAATTGTTAACGTGATAGTTCTGTAGACCTACCATCCAATTGAAGAAGATTGGCAAGTTGATGGACTATCAGAGATAGCTGTTAACGTTATAGTTTTATGGACCTGCCATCCTATTGAAGAGGATTGGCAAGTTGGTGGACTATTAGAGATAAATGTTAACGTGATAGTTTTGATAGGTTTCTGGTTGACAGAGGTATTCTATTGAACATGACAACTCAGAAAATTTATTACTCATAATCCAATGAACTACAAAAAAATTAACCTCCAGTCTTAAACAAGTGCAGGGGGGAAAAAGGATAGACATGGCACATCGCCTAGTGGGCCACTATCTAACGAGTTTAACTATCAGAGGTAACTGTTAACGTGATAGTTGTTGGACCCGCCATCCTACTGAAGATGATTGGCTTCAGTGGCCGTAATATCTTCCCCTTCTGACTGAAAAGATTGAGCTTGGTCCGATTGCTTAGGTTGATCCTGCCTACTTTATTCTTCAGCTTTGATCATGACAATAATTTTTTGAGCCTGTTCACCTTGAGAGATTAGTTATCTTCAGGAACGTCATTCTGTAACCCTCATTTGTGCTAGAAGGTCGGTATGCAAGTTGTGTCGACAAGTCTCCACTAGGGTAGACTGTGTCATACCTGTCGCACATCGCAGAGCCATGTTTCGAAACATTTTGACGAAGGTTTCGATGGACTCCCTCTTCTTCTGCTTAGTGGTGAAAAGTTTATGGATGGAGACTTTTGTATCCTCTTCAAAGAATCTTGACAGGAAGAGTCTCCCTAGATCCGCCCACTTTTGGATACATCCCGCAGGTAGTTTTCTGAACCATTCAAAGGCAACTCCCTTGAGGGTGCCAATGAACAATCGAGCCAGTATGACATTGTTTGATATCACATTTCTAGTTTGTGACTTGAAATGATAGATATGTTGGTTCGGTGATCTCGTGTCGTCAAATGTTTGTAGTGTCAGAACCTCAAACTTTGGAGGATAAGGGGCTACATCCCATTTGGCAGGATAGAGCCAGACAACTCTCTCATCTTGGAGCTCGCTTTTGTTAGCAATGGCATTAAGGCAGGCTTCTAATTCTTCCATTTTGGCAAATTGGAGATTCTGCTCGTTCTTAGTCTCTCTTCCTTCATCAGAGAAAGATTCCAGGTTGTGGGCTTCTTGGTCAGAAGTAGCATCATCAACCACTTTTCCCTTCCTTTTGCTTGTGTGAAGTCGGGATAAAGACGATTTTCCTCTCCGGGAAGATTCTTGCCTAGGTGGCAAATCTCTCTTCTGAGATTTGGCCTTGTCTGCGACGATTTGAGTCAACAGGGCCAAGAGTTCATTGAGGGTATTCTGCTGTGATTTGAGCATGACATCCTACTTAGCAACCCTATTTGAGAGATCTTCAGAATTTTCTGCCATGTGGGCGAAGCTCTCACGTTCAACAAAGGAACTTGATAATTAAGACTCCGTAATGGCTGAGTGTTCATCCTCGGAATTGGTTCCTATGGCTAGCCTCTGATAGTTGATAGGGGGAATGGTTTCTGTTCGAGTCCGAGTACGTTGGTAGATTCTTTCAAACTCGTCAGTGATTTTTCTGACGGTCGGTGAACGACATGTCTCAGAGTCATTGGAGCTAGGACCTGAGGCTTTCCCTCTACTGATCATATTGATAGTGACTCCAGGATACTCGGTCTCTGAGGATTTCTTCCTGTGCGAATGTCGTCGTTGGTTAGGCAAAGCAACGTTCGTTAATTGGTCGAACACTAATGGTTTGGCCGCATATGAGCAGCATTGACATCCCGAGAGGACCGTAGGAATCAGTCGTTCACATTGGAATGAACGAATGACTTGTTGCATCGGTCTTTCTCTCGATATGAACTCTCTCAAGTCTGTTGTAAAGACTTGAGAATTACTCACTGATCGTGAGGTTTGAATTGGAACCTCTAGTCTATGATTGGACAGGACTGGCTCTTGGCGAACATGAATCTGGTTTAGATGCCTTGAATCTATAAACTTCTTATATCCGCCCCTTAATCTCGTCGCGCTACGTAGAGTATTCGGGGGTCTCGCTACCCAGTCAGCGAGCCGAGGGTCCAGGGGGTGGCACACGCCTAGCTGGGGGGTCCGAGGGGTGGACTACCCCCGACGGGGTTCGGGGCAGCACCCCGAAGCTCCACGGTACACCAGGTTCTGTATTGGATTTCGTCACCCAAACGCATGCCTGAGCTCCAGGTTTTGCTGGTGAAACACAGTCCTAAGGTCTGCGTTATGCTGATGAAACATAGTCTTGAAGTCTGCATTTTGGTTCTGAAATGCATACCCAAGAGTTGCGTTCAGTTTGTGAAACACACTCCTGAGAGTTGCGTTTTGGTTATGGGATGCACTCTTGAGAGTTACGTTCTACCAGATCAATGTAGTTTTGAGGTCTGCGTTTTGATGTTGGAACGCGCCTCTGAGGGTTATGTTTTATTTGGTAAACACACCCCTAAGGGCTGCGTTTAGCTTGGCTTATGCACAGCTCGTGTTGAGGCTCATAAACGCAAAGTTCGCGTTGATTGGAGGATCGGCTTTTTTGGAGTTGTGCCGAAGCTAACTCTTCTCCTTCGGAGAGGGGACTGTATGAACAATGCAACCCCCAAAGGAGATAGTCCTTCGATGGGTCGGCCATAACTGGAGCTTTAATCACCTTAGAAACTTTGTGGATCTTACACATAGCCTTGGGGCTAAGGGACCCGGAGGAGAGGGCCTCCTCAAACTTAGCTTGATCGAACTCGATGATCAGAGTTTCAACGGTCGTTCTAATGAGCATGATGTCAGATTACACCACCACCTCTTCATTAGAGAAGCTGGTCCTCAGCGGAGTCGCCATCTTTTGTTTGGTGGAAAATTTGTAGTAAAAAAAATGAAAGAAAATTGACTTGTATTCTCTCGATCTTCATTACAATTTGGATTCCGATTACAAAAGAGAGGAGAATGATCTGGATTCTCCCCTTTGTTTAATTCTGGGTTCTTCACGGTGGCGATAGAGTGCCTCCTTCGAATGCTCGTGTCGAGTTTGCTCTCCGTTGACGATCCGCACGTTTTAATTCACTGGAATGATATATTCTCCTCATAATTTGACAATGTAGAGAACTTGCAAAGCAAGTTTAAAACTCTTAATGAGTTGATAACTCTGAACGAGTTTGAAACTCTATGAAAGAGTTGATTTAACCAAAATCGGTTTATAAGCGAATGGAATGCTCTAAGAACTTTGTTGCTGTAGGAAGCTCGAAGATGATCTGCTGCAGGAAGCTCGAAATGATGCGAAGAAGCCGATCTCTAGATCTCCAAGATCCCAAAAAATCCGAACTCAGTTGAGTTTACCCCTATTTATAGGGGATTAAGGGGTGTAACCGTCCTCTTAATTCACTCCTAAGTGGGGCTGAATGGGGTGTAATCGCCTCCTTAAATAGCTCCCCAAATCGTGGAGAAAATGGTTTTGAAACTGTTCAATTCGTGCTTTGAACGATTCAAACGCTAAAAAATAGCGTTCACGGCCCGAACTCTGCGTTTTAGACTTAAAACGCAGAGTTAGGCCTATTTTGGTGGCTGAACGCATAGGTCATGCTACGTTGTAAATGTGAAACGCAGAGTTGGGACGCAGAGATGAACTCCGCATTTTGGACCTGGGACACAGAGTTGAGCTCTACATGAACTCTACGTTTTGGACCTAAGACATAGAGTTAGGCTCTGCATGAACTCTGCATTTTAGACCTGAGATGCAAAGTTGGGCTCTGTATGAACTCTACGTTTCGGACCTGAGATGCAGAGTTGGGCTCTGCATGAACTCTGTATTTTGAGTCCATGAACTCTGCGTCTGGACATGAATACTAGGGATGGCTTCTGCGTTTTGACTCTGAAACGCAAGCATGACCTCTGCGTTTTGATGTTGTAACACATGGATGACATCTGTGTTTTGATGTGAAGAGACCATTAATTTGTGGTCTCTGTTGCTAGAGCTTTGCAAAGACCGTCATCTTATAATCTTCATCTTGGCTCCTTAAAAATATGAGAGTCGTCAGATTATAACTCCCGATGTTGATTGTGAAGGTTGTGGGTTAGAGCTTTCATCAATTATTACAAAGGTTGTCAGATTGTAACCTTCATCGATCTACGTAAAAGTCTTCAAATTATAGTCTTCTGGAAGCCATCGAATTATAACTTCCATCATCGGTGTTTGATGGGGATTGGCTATCTGTTGTGATTTTTAGACAGCCTACAATAGGTACCATGAGGATTTAGATGCACGATGGAGTAGTCCGTGAATTGAAGGAGGTGCGATTTGTTCCTCAATTAAAGAAGAATCTTATCTCAGTTGGTGCTTTGGAGGTGAAGAGATTCAAGGTGATCTTTGAGGATACTGTAGTAAAGGTTACTAAGGGATCTTTGGTGGTGATGAAGGGAGTCCGCATTCAGAACTTGTATTACTTGAAGGGGAGTACCGTGATTAGCCATGTTGCTTTAACTATTTTAGAGATGGACATTAGCAGACTTTGGTACTATAGGTTAGGGCACACAAGAGAGAAGTTACTGCATGCGCTGTGCAAGTAGGGACTATTAAAGGGAGCGAAGAGTGGAAAGGTTGAGTTCTGTGAGCACTGTGTACTTAGCGAAAAGACGAATGTGAAGTTTAGGACTTCCATTAATAGGACAAGGGGCATCCTGGATTACGTGCACATAGATGTTTAGGGTCCCACCAAGACTGCATCACTTGGTGGTCGATATTGGTTCATCACATTCGTTGATGACTATTCTAGGCGTTGTTGGGTGTACACCATGACAAAGAAGAGTGAAATCCTAGATATATTTGTGGAGTGGAAGAAGAGGTTGGAACTACAGACTAGGAGAAAGATCAAGATGTTACGATCTGACAACGGCGGTGAGTACACATCAGACCCCTTTCAGCAGCTATGTCGAGACGAGGACATAGAGAGACACTTCACAGTTAGTCACACACCATAGCAGAATAGGGTGGCCGAGATGTTAAATCGGTCTTTGCTGGAGAAGATTCAATATTTGTTAGCGCATAGTTGTTTGGAAAAAATCTTTTAGGCCGAGGCACTTTTATATGCAAGCCACCTCATTAACAGGCTGTCTTCATCTACGATTAACGGAAAGACCCCTATGAAGATGTGGTCGGGAGAGCCAGCACACGACTATGACCAGTTCAAGGTATTTGTGTGCCCTGCATATTATCATGTGAAGACTGATAAGTTGGAACCTCGATCTAGGAAGGCCATATTTGTAAGATTCAAGTATGGTGTTAAGGGATACAAGCTATGAGATCCAGTTAATAGGAAAATTGTACTGATTAGAGACGTCACGTTCAATGAGGCTTCTATCTTGAATCTTCCTAGATCTCATCAGGTGGAGGGCGACCCGATAGAGAAGATATCACAGGTGGTGGAAAACGATGCAGCTCCACATTATCCAGATAGTACAGTATCCATTAGACTGACTGAGGTGACGCTAGGCGAGCACGGCGATAAGGAGGAGGATACGGGTACATATGTGTAGGATCAGGGACAGACAGCTCAGGTTCATGATTCTATTACGGTTCGGAGACAGAGGAGAGACATACAGATGCTAACACGGTATACTGACATAATAGTTGCATATGCACTTCCGGTGGAGAGTATCGATGAGTTGGTGCCTACTATATTCAGAGAGGCCGAGCAGAGTTCGAAGACTGATTCGTGGCAGGTAGGTATGTAGGAGGAGATGGAGTCTCTTTATAAGAACGATACATGAGAGCTTGTTGAGCTTCCAAAGTGGAGGAAGGCGATTGGTTGCAAGTGGGTATACACGAAGAAGGAGGGCATAGAAGGCACTCCAATGAGGTTTAAGGCTAGGTTGGTTGCAAATGGCTATACACAGGAGGAATGTATTGATTATAATGAGGTTTTCTCTCCGGTGGTAAAACATTCTTCGATTCGGATTTTATTAGCTTTGGTGGTATAGTATGGATTGGAGTTAGATCAGTTGGATGTGAATACGATATTTCTTTATGGTGATCTTGATAAAGAAATATATATTACTCAGTCATTAGGATTCTGGGCTGTAGGAAAGGATAAGTTGGTTTGCAGGTTAAAGAAATCGCTATACAGTTTGAAGCAATCTCATTGACAGTGGTATAGGCGATTTGATGGTTTTATGATTGATCATTCGTATACTCGAAGCCAGTTTAATCCTTGTATGTATTTTTGCAAGTTGAAAGGAGGTGTGTATATTTATTTATTGCTTCACGTCGATGACATGTTGGTTGCCTCTATTTCCAGGTCTTCTATAGGTGAGTTGAAGGTACATCTTTTAAAGGAGTTTGAGATGAAGAATTTGGGTGAGGCTAAGCGCATTTAGGGATGTTGATCGGTAGAGACAAAGAGAAGGGAAGAATTTGTTTGACACGGATGACTTATTTGAAGAAGGTTCTATAGCGATTTCATATCAGCATGGATACAAAGTCAGTTAGTGTATCTTTGGGAGCCTATTTAAAGCTTTCAGCTGATCTTTCACCGAAGACGGTTAAAGATAGAGAGTTAATATCGAAGACTCCATATGCGAGCGCTGTTGGGAGCTTGATGTACGCGATGGTATATACGAGGCTAGATTTGTCACAGACGATGAGCATGGTTTTGAGATACATGCACGATCCGGGAGTAGGTCATTAGGACACCGTGAGATGGATTTTGCGGTACATTCATGGTACCCTCAATATTGGTTTAATTTTTGAGCGGGACACTACAGGTGGGCAGTTGTGTATTGGTTATATTGATTCGGATAATATCGGGGATTTGGATAAGCGTCTGTCTACTACTGGGTATGTATTTACTTTGACTCGTGTACCGGTGTGTTAGAGATGCACCTTACAGTCTATGGTGGCTTTATCGACGATGGAGGCAGAGTATATGGTGATTACGAAAGCTGTGAAAGAAGCTATTTGGCTTCAGGGACTTTTGGAGGAACTTGGTATATCGCAGAGGTCCGTCACTATTCATTATGATAGCATGAGTGCTATCTATTTGGTGAAGAATCAGGTTTTTCATGCGCGGACGAAGCACATTAACGTTCGTTATCACTTCATTCGGGATGTTCTTGAAGATGGCAATGTGGAGATTGTGAAGGTCCACACGAAGGATAATCCGGCGGAGATGCTCACTAAGGTGGTTCTGAGCAACAAGTTTGATCATTGTCGAAACTTGTTACACATTCGTGTTTGTTAAGGCTGTTGACGGCCATTTGGATGAACTACGGACGGCTTGATTCCTTGTGAGAGGAAGTACGTAGGCAGTCAATTTGATACAGCCGGTTTGATGTGTTAATACCGATATTTGGAGATTGTTGCATTCTCATTTGGGTTCCCGACTTGTTGTGGATTGAGTCCATTGTCGTGGGTTTATTCCACTTCGTAATGTACACAACATGTGGGACATTTTGGTTGGTATTGGTGTCGGCTCAGTTTTGGGAAAACATTCATCGATGTGGAGAATTGTAGAAACGACGAAGTTCAGGAGAAAAACAAACATACAATTTCACGGTTGACTGCGAGTGACACGGCGATCGACGGTAAACGTGCACGACACCAGGGAAAGTCTCTGGACTTTTGGAGGTCGATCACGATGGGTTCTGCGGTCGATTGTGCCCAAGCTCTGCAGGTGATTAAGTCTCTGGACTTTTTGCGGTCGACCGTGATATTGGCTCGGCGGTCAACCACGTAGCGGGTATTAGGCTGTTTTGTTTCCTGCTCGTTTTCTGTTTGTGTTTTGATATATATATTAAAACACGATTTTCTAGGGTTTCTGAGAAGAGAGAATCAGAGATTTTAGATTGTATTGAGTACTCTGAGAGGGAGAACTTGTGAGCAAGTTTAGAGATTTAGTTTATGGTTTGTGTGAGTGATTTTGTGAGATTGTAACACTTCATACTCTTCTTGATTTAGTGAAATCTCCCCATCCTTTCCCCGTGGACGTAAGCAAATTGCCGAACAACGTATATCTCTGTGTTTGGTTTAATTTGTCGTATTTTGGATTAGATTGTGATTGTGTTTGATTTGGTTTTCTTCTCTCGTATCTCACGAACTCATTCGGTGTGTGAGCATGCTTCCGCATAGACGCGCAACACACACTAGCACGGTAGATAATAAAACCAGGTAGCAGGTTGGTTCCTTATCTTAAATTCTTGACACGTAGACACTATCATGCCAAGATGCAATCCGTAATGAGAAGAAAAATATTATATTAACACCCAACAACATCAATAGAAAATATATAGGGATACATCACATGCCAATTAGCTTTGTTGTAGAATGACGGGTCACAAGCATGTGAAGTAACTTGATATTTGGATAAAAAGTGGAAGTATTAAAAAAAAAATCAAGTTATGTGACATGCTTGCGTAAGAGTGAGGACATGGAAAAAAGTGAGCTCTGATGCATGCCCATGCTCGTGCTTTGTGCCTTTAAGAACGTGGACTTGGAAAAAACAAATTAATGGTTGAAGACTTTTGAAGTCATTCTGCCTCTGAAACATCAGCAAGTTAGATCGGTCCAAGCGTAAGCTAGGTGCGGTCATAAACTGCGATTTACTTTTAATAGATAATCTAAATATATAACGACTGGAAAGTGAACTTTTACCAACATGCGGGTCTCGTTATTTCTTAAGACGATGGCATGCGCATGCTGATAAATATCTAGGCTGATGTGATTGAAGTGATACAAGTATTAAAAATCTTACTCATAGTCATGTTTCATTAAAAAGGAAATATTTTCATGGTTTCAACTAAAAAAATAACTTTGCTTCAAGATAGGGGTGAAAAAAACGAACCAACTATTTAACAAATAGTTCGAGATCTATTCGCTTAAGTAATCGATCACATTTAATTCGATGGTTCATTTAATAATAAACAAATAGTTTTTAGTATTAGATTCATAAATGATTAAAATTTAACCATAGTTATATTCAATTTGTTTGTTCAATAAACGATTCATTCATATATTACACTTTGACTTATAAATTTTACTTATTATATTTTCTATGCATCCTAAAAGTTTTTATTACATATAGCCTTATATAAATAGTTTTTTATTTATGAGTACGTATTATATTTATCTCTGTGTTGCATGTTCATTGGTTGGATCATATTTGGTTGCATTATAAGATGAGGATGGGATAATGAATACTTGTCGAATATTTACCAAATATATATTAAATATGAACCAAAAAAGTTGCAAAATACCTGCATAAAAATTATGCATAAAATTTTTTTAGCAAATATTCTTGAATAGTTGTTGAATATTTGAGTACTAATCTAATCAAATTGAATAAACGTTTTCTATTCATTTCAAATTCAAATTCGAATAGTCGAATATGAACTGAATACGAATACGCGTACCATCATATGTAATTTGAATTCAGTTGGTTTCCACCCCTATATTTGACTATTAACTCCTCTTATTAGCATATTTTCTAAACAAGGAACATATATATGTTAGGGCGTAGTCTATACAATAGCTCTTGTTTGAGTAATAGCAAACTCTCATTTGGTACTAATATTTGTGAGATGATATAGTGTATGTAAAAATAGGCATATGAAAATTACGAGGCAAAATGGTGCAATAATCAGCATTTATGTTGATTTCAGAGTTGGAACCATCGATGGACCATAGTGAACCATCGATGGTCAAGGCTCATCAATGGTCTATAGTAAATAATTCTACAAATTCCAGAAAGATGATTTCAAACCATCAATGGTCTACAATGAACCATCGGTGATCACATATACCATAAATGGTGCGCAATAAAGAATTGCAGAATTCAAAAAGTCAAAATCAGACCATCGATGATCTATAGGCAATTATCGATGATGCTTAGGGAACCATCAACGGTCCCGAGGAATCATCGATGGTGACGATGAAATTTGGTAGGTTTGAAGAGTTAATCACAACCATTCGTTGACCCCTTTTATCTCGAACTTTCACTATGATTTGTATATCTCTTTCCTGATGTATGAGAGACTATATAAGATTGAAAGAGATAATTGTTGAAGCGAGTTTTAGGGGTTGAAAAAAAAGAGCTTTAAGAGAGAAAATTCAAGATTGATTTGTGATTTGAAACCCCGGAGCCTCAACAAACTCTTTCTTGTCACGCTCAACAACATCATATCATCTTAGCGAGAGGGGTTGCCTTTGAAATCAAGATCTACATCATTCTTCATTGACTTTCGCTTCAAACTTTTGAAGAACGATTTGCTTATCAAATGGGGCTATAATATCTTTCTATCTTTTTATTTTTTATTTTTACTTAAACTATTTTTTGTAGTTTGTTTCAGAATTATTTTTATTGTATACTCAAGCCTGTGATAATTTAAGTATTGAGACTAGGTAGGCCTACGTGTTACTCGCTATGGAGAATCAGGTTAGACGACTAGTTTTGGGTAGATTTCAGAATGCGGTCTTTGTAAGCCTACTAAATCAGATTGTGATTTAGGATAACTCTAAGCAAAGTGAGGAATCCCCTTCGTGGTGAAGGAAGCGTGGACATAGAATTATTATGCTAACCACTATAAAAACATTGCGTGTTTCTTGGTTATTTTTTTGGTTTGGTTGTTCGCTTTAATTTATTTATTTATTTATTTTGCTATATTTCTATTGCATATGCTGTGTTTTACCGAAAAATTGTAGCAAACTTATTCACTCAACTTCGGGCTTGCATCTCAAATCCAACAATATATCTATCTTCCAACCTAAAACATTGTATGAATAATAAATTAATATATATGTGTGTGTGCGCACGTATATATCATTCTTGGTATGCATGGTACACGAGTATAGATTCCTTTGAACTTAGGTTTGTTTGTGATCACTCAAAATTGCTTACACATACATCATTCTTGGTATGCATGGTACACTAGTGTAGATTCCTTTGAACTTAGGTTTGCTTGTGATCATTCTAAATTGCTTACGACAATTTGGTCTCCGCAATTCAAGTACTTGGAACCAAACATGAAGCCTAATTTGATCCGTTTCTATAGTGTTTCAGACTATGCTTTTTGTTAAAAAATTTCACCAAAACAAAAGTATTGCTTTTCGTTAAAAAATTTCACCAAAACAAAAGTATAATTTTCGTAGTTGAATACTTTAGTTCACGGAATATTAAGACCTAAATAGTTCTATATTCATATAAATTTTTCGAGAACGCATTAGTCTCGGTATAACATATAATGTTACTTAATTGACAAATTTTATATAAATTTCCAGCACATAACGAGTTAAGTACCTTACCAACTTTCAAGTCCCATAATTCTTTCTTCCTCTTTAAGGCAAACATATCTTCTGTTTCATCGAATTAATTTCAAGAAGACCATCCGGCCTTCTGATTAAAATTTTCCAAATTTGGATTTGTTAATATCTAGATCTAAATCTCCCTGGCCGTACTTTTAAAAAAGATTATTAAAAGTCATTGCTACATAATGTAACTTAGATTTCACTACATGAGAATGAACCTGTTGCGCGCAGCGGAAATTTCGACAGCACTTTAGCAGCACAAGAAAAGAGTCAGGTCGTAATAAGAATTCCCGTCTCACTAAGGAAACAAGAATTTGAAGCAAAATATCTCAGCCAAGTAAGATATCAGCTCTTTCTCTCATCAGTTCTAAGACTGACCTGTCGAGGGAACCTAAAAACTATTACAAATCATACAAATAACGAGACAACCAATTTTACGTGGTTCGACAAATTGCCTACGTCCACGGGGCAATGAGGAGGAGATCTACTACTGGAGGGAGAGAATACAACTAGGGTTTACAATCACTCAATTTAAACCCTTACACAAACTCTCAGATCACTCACACAAATATCTCTCTCAAAAGACTTAAAACCCTGAAAACAACTGCACAAAATATTCACAAAAGGCGGCCGACTTTTCTCCTTGCACAACAATTTTCTTCTCTACCTTTGAGCGCGTTTTTCTCCTGCAGCCGCCAAAGATATTCCCTGCACACCTCCTTCGCACAAACTTCACAAAACCATATGAGGGTTTTTATATTGTTCATTTGTGGGCCGCGAACACGAACGAAACCGTACTGCCTCTGCCAATTTAATGAAACTTCACGTGGGTGGCCCCCAATACGTCTCATTCATAATTCTCCACCTCGGCGGATTTTTTTTCCAAAACTGAGCCGACATTAAAGCAACCAAATGTCCCACTTGTTGTGTCTAGTATGAAGTGAAACAATTCACGACAACAGACTCAATCCATAATAAGTAGAGAACCCAAACGAGAGTCCAAACAATCTCACCCCGTCAAAATTAACTAATCCAAACCGGCTACATCAAACATGACTGTCGCGTATCCTCTTGCCCAATGAATCAAGCCGAACGTAGTTCACCCAAATGGCCACCAACGGCCTCAACAATCACGAATATGCAACAAGTTTCGATAATGATCAAATTTGTTGCTCGGAACCACCTTTGTGAGCATATCCGCCGGATTATCCTTCGTGTGGACCTTCACAATCTCCACATCACCATCTTCAAGAACATCTCGAACGAAGTGATAATGAACATCAATATGCTTCGTCCTCGCATGAAAAACCTAATTCTTCGCCAAATAGATAGCACTCATGCTATCACAATGAATAGTGACAGACATTTGCGATATACCAAGTTCCTCCAAAAGTCCTTGAAGCCAAATAGCCTCCTTCATAGCCTCTGTAACTGCCATATACTCTACCTCCGTCGTAGACAAAGCCACTGTAGACAGTAAGGTGCATCTCCAACATACCGGCACACGGGTCAAAGTGAACACATACCCTATTGTAGACCGGCGCTTATCCAAATCCCCCGTATAATCCGAATCAACATAACCAATGCATAACTGCCCACCTGTAGTGTTCCGCTCATAAACCAAACCAACATTGAGCGCACCTCTAATGTACCTCAAAATCTATTTCACGGTGTTCCAATGACCCATTCCTGGATCGTGCATGTATCTCGAAACCATGCTCACCGTCTGTGATAAATATGGTCTCGTACATACCATCGCATACATCAAACTCCCAAATATGGAGTCTTCGACATCATATCTCAATCTTCAACTGAATTTGGTGAATGACCAGCTGAAAGCTTCAAATGGGCTCCCAATGGTACACTAACTGGCTTCGTATCCATGCTAACATGAAATCGTTGTAGTACCTTCTTTAAATAAGCCACATGTGTCAAGCAAATTCTGCCCTTCTTCTTGTCTCTACCGATCTCCATCTCTAAAATGCGCTTCGCCTCGCCCAAGTCATTCATCTCAAACTCATTTGAAAGTTGAACTTTCAACTAATCTATAACCGACCTGGAAATAGAGGCAACCAACATGTCATCGACATAGAGAAACAAATAAATATACGCACCTTCTTTCAACTTGCAAAAATATACACAAGGATCAAACTGGCTCCAAGTGTACGAATGACCAATCATAAAACCATCAAATCGCCTATACTACTGTCGAGGAGACTGCTTCAAACCGTATAACAATTTCTTCAACCTGCAAACCAACTTATCTTTCCCTGTAGCTAGGAATCCCAATGGCTGAGTTATATATATTTCTTCATCAAGATCATCATGAAGAAATACCGTCTTCACAACTAACTCCAAACCATACTGTGCCACCAAAGCTAGAAAAATCCGAATCGAAGAATGCTTCATCACCGGAGAGAAAACCTCATTATAGTCAATACATTCCTCCTGTGCATAGCCTTTCGCAACCAACCTAGCTTTGAACCTCAATGGAGTGCCCTCAATGCCCTCCTTCTTCATGTATACCCACTTGTAACCAATTTCCATCCGCCCCTTTGGAAGCTCAATAAGCTCCCATGTATCGTTCTTATGAAGAGATTCCATCTTCTCCTACATAGCCACCTGCTACGAGTCAGCCTCCGAACTCTGCTCGGCCTCTCTGAATGTAGTAGGCACTAACTCATCGATACTCTCCATCGGAAGTGCATACGTAACTGTGTCGGCATACCGTGCTGGCATCTGTATGTTTCTCCTCTATCTCCGAACCGCAATCGAATCCTGAACTTGAGCCGTCGGTCCCTGATCCTGCACATCAGTACTCATACCCCCGTGTCATCGTCGTGCTCGCCTTACGTCACCTCAGTCGGCACTCTAATGGATACTGTACCATCTGGACAATATGAAGCTACATCGATCTCCACCACCTGCGATATCTCCTCCGTCGGGTTGCTCTCCACCTGATGAGAGCTGACAAGCTTCAAGATAGAAACCTCATAAAAAGGTGACGTCCCTACTCAACATAATCTTCTTATCAACTGGATCCCAAAGTTTGTATCCCTTAACACCATGCTTGAATCCTACAAATATGGACTTCCTAGCTCAAGGTTCTAATTTATCTGTTCTCACATGATAAAATGCAGGGCACCCGAATACCTTGAGCTGGTCATAATCTCGTGCTAGCTCTCCTTACCACATCTCCATAGGGGTCTTCCCCTCAATCATAGATGAAGGCAGCCTATTAATGAGGTGGCTAGCATTGTTTTCGTCAAAAGTTGGTTTTGCTGTTGAATTCATTATATCTTCGGTCGATTACAATAAATTCAAAAGAAATAGTCTTTTTATAAGACCTCTTTTACACAACAAAAGAAAAATTACAACTTTTAGAAACAAACGCAGGATCGTTGTTTGGATCGCTGCTTGCGTGGGATCTTTGCCTGTGCCGGGGGTGCGTTAGCCCGTGGACCACCGATTCACAGATTCTAATTAAATCGTGAAGGTTTTGTGGATTCTTCCTTCGTTTATCGAAGTAAGAATTTAAAGCGAATATCTTATCGATGTAAGATGTTCACTCTTCTAAAGATCAAGTCAGAGCTAGATCTCTAGGAATCGCCCAAAGCTTCTTGAGGATGTTTGTGAGGAATGAAGACTCTCTCTCTTGCTCAAATCTGCTCTCTTGGGATCCCCCTTTTATGTTCTCTGTTGGAATCCCCCTTTTATTTCGTGTCTAGAGGGGTATTTATAGCCTCTTTGGACGATAACTGAAGAAAATAACCGATCAGCAACTCTTCCTTTGGGCGCGGCAGCTAGAGGTGTCGCGGTTGAAGAAGTTCCCTTTTTAGGCGCGACAGTCGTCTCTGTCGCGGCTGTTGGCGCGGCAGTATAGGCTGCCGCGGCCAAAGAGGCGGTTACCAGCACGTTTTCATCGTGTTTGAAACCGTCCTCCCACGATCTTTAACCACTTTTTACGTGGTTTTAACTGTTTGTCCACGTCAGCACACGTTCTATTTCTGATATGTCGCCACGTGGACTTTAAAAACTATCACATAACTGCCTCGTAACCGCCACAGAACCCCTCTATAATAGCCGCGGCACTGTTGGCTGCCGCGCTTTGGCCGCGGCACTATGTCCTGCCGCGCCTTTGCCGCGGCAGCATGTCTTGCAGCGCCTTGGCCGCGGTAGCATGTTCTGCCGCGCCAACATGTGTTGTTTGATGACATGTAAATTATCTTTCCATGTCATCTTGAGTGGTATTTGGATATCTTTGAGCATTTTTTGACGCCTACAAGCATATGTAAGTGTCTCAGCCCAAAAGATCTTCTCCAAACCACTCTGCGACAATAAGTATCAGATCTTTTCTAGTAAAGACCGATTCAACCTCTCTACCACCCCCATTTTGTTATTGTGTATGACTAACCGTGAAGTGCCTCTCTATGCCCTCGTCTCGACATAGCTGCAGAAAGGGGTCTGAAGTATATTAACTACCGTTGTCGGATCGCAACGTCTTGATCTTTCTCCTAGTCTGCAGTTCTAATCTTTTCTTCTACTCCACGAATATATCTAGGACTTTACTCTTTTTCGTTATGATATACACCCAACAATGCCTAGAATAGTCATCAACGAACGTGACGAACCAATGTTGACCACCAAGTGATGCAGTCTTGGTGGGACCCCAAACGTCTGTGTGCACGTAGTCCAGGATGCCCCTCGTCTGATGAATGGCAGTCCCGAACTTCACCTTCGTCTTCTTGCCAAGAACACAGTGCTCACAGAACTCAATCTTCCCACTCTTGGCTCCCTTTAATATCCCCTGCTTGCACAATGCCTACAGTGACTTTTCACCTGTGTGCCCCAACCTATAGTGCCAAAGTCTGCTCATGTCTATTTTTGAAATAGCCGAAGCAACCTGGCCAATCTCGGTGCTTCCCTTTAGATAATACAAATTCTGATTGCGGACTCCCTTTATCACCACCAAAGATCCCTTAGTAACCTTTGCTATAACGTTCTCAAAGGTCACCTTGAATCCCTTCGCCTCCAAAGCTCCGACTGAGAAAAGATTCTTCTTCAGCTAAGGAACGAATCTCACCTCATTCAATTCATGAACTACTCCATCGTACATCCAGATCCGCACAGTTTAATCCCACAAATGCCACAGGATTGATCACTTCCCATGACTACAACTCCTCCATCGAGCTTCTCAAAAGATGCAAACCAATCTCGTCTAGGGGTCACATGATAGGTAGCGTCGGAATCAAGCATCCAATCTGATGCATCCAAGTGGTTCACCTCTGGAGTAATCAGTAGAGAAAAGTTCGAATCATCAGAATCATCGCCTTTCGCAATATTCACCTTATTGGTCTTCGGGCCCTTTTTCTTGCCATTCTCCTTCTCCTTGAGCTTCGGGCAGTCTCTCTTCCAATATCCCTGCTCCTTGCAGAATGCACATTAGTTCTTTGCTAATTAGTGGTGGCCTCTAGACTTTAACCTTCCTCTATTACCACCTTTCAGATATGGGCTTCTACCTCTCGTCGACAAGGTCTCGCCTGAAGTGCTAGCACGGGAAGTCTCCTTGTTCTTCCTCCTCAAATCGTAATTGGTCAATGCGTTAGTCACGTTACTATAGCTGATAGAAGATCTCCTGTTCAACAAAGTGAGCACGAAGGTATCATACTCCTCATCCGGTAAGAAGCCCAACAAAATAATCGCCTTGTACTCATCCGATATCTTCTCATCAACATTGGCCAAGTCCGATAACAACTTAGTGTAGTTGTTCACATGAGCCGCTAGCGAGGTGCCTCTGGACATCTGAAATCTGAAGAGTCTTCGCTGTAGGGTCTGATTATGCTTATGTATACCAAGTGTAGGATCGTGACCCTTAAGAATAGAGTGCCCTCTTATAAAAATCTACGGAAGCTTTACACTTAAACACTAGAGGGTGAGTTTGCAAAGTAGATTATAAATTGCAAAGAAAGAATGGTAATCTCAGAAAATAAACATCTCAAACACAAGCATGTATACTGGTTCCACCTCCCCGGTGTACATCCAGTCCCCAAGCAAATTCCGCTTGAGAGTTTCCACTATGATTTTGAAACCTTACAAAATCA
Source organism: Asparagus kiusianus (assembly GCA_022839385.1). Classification (NCBI taxonomy): domain Eukaryota; kingdom Viridiplantae; phylum Streptophyta; class Magnoliopsida; order Asparagales; family Asparagaceae; genus Asparagus; species Asparagus kiusianus. The sequence continues at coordinate 130,804 of BQKN01065436.1, forward strand.
AAAGCAAACCTGACCAATTTGTAAGACCATGCAAATTGCAAACCCAATTGACAAGGTCATACAAATTGCCACTCAATCTCTAAAGCAAGAGATCAACCCTCTCAAACCTGAGAGAAATCCTTTTTGAAGCAAGAATACAATTGATCCTATAAGCCTTGAATGTGTAGTGAAGTGCAGCAGTGACTTAGGATTCTTTTAACTCTTTGAATATTTCCTAAACAAGCTATAAGAATGATAGGAACAAAGGCAATATCAGAAACTCTCTTTTATGGAAAAACAGATTGAAAAACTAAAAGTTTAGAGAGTTTATTTACACAATATGTGAATCTTATAAGTGTAAAACTTGGTGCTTGTTTTCTGATGTTTAAACCTATTTATAGCCTCTGAAATAACATAATTTTAAACCCAATTAACGTCCACAAAACGGCTATAAACAGACACTTATTCAAAATCTAAAATCTAAAAAAACTGTATCTGTAGTCAACTACAAGTCATAGTAGTCGACTACACTGAGTCTAAACAGACTCTGTGAAGTTCGAAAATTGCTTAGTAGTCGACTACAAGGCATAGTAGTCAACTACACTGTAAACTCACAGATTCTAGAATTTTGTGTTCAGTATTTTGACTGTAATTTTCTCATCCAATATCGGAATGAGGTGATTTAAGATTTGTTGGAAAGATCTTGAAGAGACCTACAACTTTGGTCTTTTGAGTTTTTCCATATTCTAATTTTTAAGGGGTATAAATAAAATGTTTCAAGATTCACTCAATATCTATAAACTCTAATGGCTAGCATAGGGGATTTTTATTGTTAACCAACATACTAAGCATGTGTTAGTGTGTTCTAACACTATATGTGTATATGTGTATGAGTGATCAAGGCTTGTACAAATTTCTAAGCAAAGAAAATATAAAATTACATTTTGACAATAAAGTATATCTTCTTAATTGCTTTATTTTGCCTTGAACTCATCTATGTCTTGAGTATCTCTTTGAATATAATTATTTATATAGCTCTGATATTGCAAAACAAATGTTAGCACATAATACACATATAATATTTGTTATCATCAAAATAAACTAATCTTGGGGTCAAGATTCCTAACATTCTCCCCCTTTTTGATGATGACAAATATATGTTATTAAGATATAAAAATTTTAATCCCCCTACATAAAATCATTAAATAAAATCTTTTACTCCCCCTGCATCAAAGCATTAGTAAAAAATTTTAAATTTTCTATATAACTCCCCCTTTGTCATTAACAAAAAGAAATAAACATAATTCTAGTTAAAATTTTCTTTTCCCGGGTACCTTAATAAAAATATTAAGCACTTTGGTACCTTTTTATATTATATCATTAGGATTAGCCTTTAGGAATCCAAATCTACTTGGAATTTGGTTTCCATTTATTAACATAAGTGTAATTCTTTGAATTGTAAACTTCATACATATAAGATAAAATATAATCATTCCTATCATGAATATTCAAATTCTTAGGAATCCATATATACTTATTTTGTTTAGCATGAATATTCTTGTTATTATTATTCAAAACATAATCATTCTTTGTAAAATACTTAGGAACAAATCCAATGCCAAAATGATTGTTTGAAGATTTTTGAAATGAGAGCAAATTATTCAAATTCTCTTTACTTTTATTGAATTTACTAACATTCAAACATATATCATCATATTTTAATTTAATAGAAGAAATATCTTTATCTAAAACATTAATGTGAATTTTTAAATCATTGCATTCTGAATTTAGATAAACATTCTCATTAGTCAAAATATGATTTTCTTTAAGTAAGGATTTATTTTCCTCTTTCAATTCAATTACTTGAGAATAAGAAATAGTAGAAGAATTAAAATTAGAAATTTCTTCAAGTAATCTTTTATTTTCACATTTAAGAAAATTATGTGAAGCCTTTAATCTCAAAAATCTTTCATATAATTCATTGAAAGCATCTAAACGCTCTTCATTGTCACTTACTTCATCTTGTGTCATAAAACACATATGAGCGCTTTTCTTTTCTTCGATTTTTTCATCTGAAGATGAATCATCATTATCATCCCATGTAGCCACCAAAGCCTTACTTTTCTTGTTAAATTTTGTAGACTTTGACATTGATTTTAGAAGGTGACAATCATTCTTCATATGTCCTGACTTATTGTAACCATAACAAATAAAATTATTATTAGTATCTTTAACATTACTTGTACCTTCATAAGTTACCTCGAGTGTGTGTCAAATATCATATGCGGATGTGGCTGTTGACACCCTATTTAACTCATTCTTGTCAAGAGCACAAAATAAGACATTCACTACTTTAGAATCCAAGTTTGTATTGTTCCTTTGAGATGTGGTCCATTCTATGAAAGGAGTGGTTGGCTTCTCATATTTTGTTTCCACAATGCTCCAAAGTTCGTAGGCAATTGATTGAAGGTAAATCTTCATTCGGCACTTCTAATAGTTGTAGTTCAATCCATCGAACATTGGTGGACGATTTGTAATGTGACCTTCTTTGAATTGTGATGTATTTATAGATACCATCTTTCACCATGCTCTGATACCAAATGTAGGCTCTGATTTTGCTTATGTATACCAAGTGTAGGATCGTGACCCTTAAGAATAGAGTGCGCTCTTTTAAAAATCTGCGGAAGCTTTACACTTAAACACTAGAGGGTGAGTTTGCAAAGTAGATTATAAATTGTAAAGAAAGAATGGCAATCTCAGAAAATAAATATCACAAACACAAGCATGTATACTGGTTCCACCTCCCCGGTGTACATCCAGTCCCCAAGCAAATTCTGCTTGAGAGTTTCCACTATGATTTTAAAACCTTACAAAATCAAAAGCAAACTTGACCAATTTGCAAGACCGTGTAAATTGCAAACCCAATTGATAAGATCATGCCAATTGCCACCCAATCTCTAAACCAAGAGATCAACCCTCTCAAATCTGAGAGAAATCCTTTTTAAAGAAAGAACACAATTGATCCTATAAGCCTTGAATGTATAGTGAAGTGCAGTAGTGGCTTAGGATTCTTTTAACTCTCTGAATATTGCCTAAACAAGCTCTAAGAATGATAGGAACAAAGGCAATATCAGAAACTCTCTTTTATGGAAAAACAGATTAAAAACTAAAAGTTTAGAGAGTTAATTTACACAATATGTGAATCTTATAAGTGCAAAACTTGGTGCTTGTTTTCTGATGTTTAAGCCTATTTATAGCCTCTGAAATGACATAAATTTTAAACCCAATTAACGTCCACAAAACGGCTATAAACAGACACTTATTCAAAACCTAAAATCTAAAAAAAAACTATATCTGTAGTCAACTACAAGTCATAGTAGTCGACTACACTGAGTCTAAACAGACTCTGTGAAGTCCGAAAATTGCTTACTAGTCGACTACAAGGCATAGTAGTCGACTACACTGTAAACTCACAAATTCTGAAATTCTGTGTTCAGTATTTTGATTGTAACTTTCTCATCTGATATCGGAATGAGGTGATTTAAAATTTGTTGGAAAGCTCTTGAAGAGACCTACAACTTAGGTCTTTTGAGTTTTTCTAGATTCTAATTTCTAAGGGATATAAATAAAATGTTTTAAGACTCACTCAATATCTATAAATTCTAATAGCTAGCATAGGGGATTTCTATTGTTAACCAACATACTAAGCATGTGTTAGTGTATTCTAATACTATGTGTGTGCATGTGTATGAGTGATCAAGGCTTGTACAAATTTCTAAGCAAAGAAAATATAAAATTATATTTTGACAATAAATATATCTTCTTCTTTGCTTCATTTTGTCTTGAACTCATCTATGTCTTGAGTATCTCTTTGAATATAATTATTTATATAGCTCTGATACTGCAAAACAAATGTTAACATATAATACACATATAATATTTGTTATCATCAAAATAAACTAATCTTGGGGTCAAGATTCCTAACATTCGTAGCAAGTGCAACATGTTCTCAACACTCTTTGTGAGATACTTGTTATTAAAAATTTTCCACATCTTCATTGTAGACGTCACCCCAATCACATCATATTTCAGTTCCTGTTCCAAACAAGACCTGATCACCCCACACGCGCTCCTATTCATCTTCTCCCATATCATCTCATCATATTTAGGTGATCTCTCGTGGACCATGACGGTCTCTTCCAAATTCTAAGCATTGAGCGCATTCTGTACGTCGCTCATCCACAAACCAAAGTTGATTTTACCGTCATACTTCACCACACTAATCTTAGTGTTCTGAAAACCAACTTGTATTGTACTCGTCATCGACTTGCTGCTTTCACCTTCTTCTTCCATTACAAACTAACTCCAAATTATAGAGAAAGAACAAATTTGATAGAAATTAGGAATCACCTAACTGAACCCAAGATTGGATTCCAAATAGATCTCCTATCCATACGAGGAAAGCAAAATCTCCAACGGTAACTCCTAATGCTATCTCCACCGAAACCTAGAACTCCAAGAACCAAGCTTCATACAAAAATCTTCCTCCACCAAACTCCAAAACCTAGATCTGAAATCTGGGCTCTGATACCACTTGTTACGTGTAGCAGAAATTTTGACAGCACTTCGACAACACAACAAGAGAGTCAGGCGCAATAGGAATTCATGTTTTACAAAGGAAACAAGAACTTTAAGCAAAATATCTCAACCAAGTGAGATATCAACTCTTCCTCTCATCAGTTCTAGGACTAGCATATCGATAGAACCTAAAAGCTATTACAAATAACACAAATAGCAAGACAATCAATTTTATGTGGTTCGACAAATTGCCTACGTCCACGAGGCAATGATAGGAAGATCTACTACTAGAGGGAGAGAATACAATTAGGGTTTACAATCACTCAATCTAAACCCTCACACAAACTCTCAGATCCCTCACAAAAATATCTCTCTCAAAAGACTTAAAACCCTGAAAACAACTGCACAAAATCTTCACAAAAGGCGGTCGACTTTTCTCCTTGCACAACAATTTTCTTCTCTGCCTTTGAGCGTGTTTTTCTCCTGCAGCCGCCAAAGATATTCCCTGCACACCTCCTTCGCACAAACTTCACAAAACCCTATGAGGGTTTTTATATTATTCATTTGTGGGCCGCGAACACGAACGAAACCGCACCGCCTCTGCCAATTTAATGAAACTTCACGTGGGTGGCCCCCACTACGTCTCATTCACAGAACCAACTCCACATAGGTATGATAGAGTACACATATTTTAAGAGTAAAATAACATATTGGTATTTTTTACCCCTTTTGACACTTTGATATTTTTTTGTTACTCCGGCAATAGTTTGGTATTTTTTTTTGTTGAATTTGATGGTCAAATAGGTCCAAAAGTTGGTCCCAAACGAGAATTTTTTTGAAATTAGTCCCTCAAAGCTTCAACTATTTTGATCTTAGCCCCCTAGATCATTAAAAATTGAAAGTAGTTTACATACTTAACTGAATTACAAACCCAAACCCATTTTAAATTTTCATCTTCTCCATGTCATCCCCTTACAAATCCTTTACCCATTTAGCTCATTTGCAAATTCAAACTCATTTTAAACTCCCATCTTTTCCATTTCAACTCCTTACAAACCCTTTTACCCATTTAACTCAATTACAAACTCAGACTTATTTCAATCTCTCATCTTCTCCATTTCAACAGAGGTCAACCAAAAATACCAAATTGTTGCCGGGAGTAACAAAAAATACCAAAGTGTCAAAAGGGATCAACAGAAAAATACCAATCTAATATTTTAACCTATACTTTAATCACCAATCTCTTGATGTAGGACGGTTTGCTCTTCCTTGCTTTAGAAAGTTAATTAATGGAGCGCAATAGCACGTCCACCAAAAGAAAGAAAGGAGCGTCTTCACCAACCTTTGGGCGGTAGGGTTTAATAAGACTTAAAAAAAATGTGAGATAGCTTATCTATAGTGACCTATCACGTAAATTAATATCCCTAAACAGAATCCACTATGCTCTCATTTACCAAACTAAACCAACTAGCTCTCACTACCTCTTCCCAAAAATAGAATGAACAGAACTTTATTCGTCCTACTTGATCCTGAATCCAAATCCACTAATGGGCAACTAGTACCGAAATCTAGGCCCATCTGACTCAGAAGTCAGAACTCCACCAACCAAATTTCACTTTCGCTTTATCCCTTATTGATCTCAATAAGGGCAGATCCATGATTTCAGTTTTGGGAGGGCCGTATGTACAAAAGATAGACGAAAATTTTTCTTAATGCAATTTTATTCACAAGAGATATACCACAACCAAACAAAACGAGTAGAATAGCTAACGTCAATATCTCCAAAATATTTCAAAAGTGGAAGTCAAAAATTATGTAGAAAATATTCAAATAAGCATCATCTATTTTTTTATAATTAAAAGGAATTCGACGTTCCTTAAAATTTTCAAACTCTTTAATGATAGCATCAATGCTCAGACTTTTAGCAATTTCTCTTTCAATAAACACCATTAATGCATCTCAGAGGAAAGCATCCTCCATTTTGCTTCAAAGCCTAGTCTTGACGTATGTGTTTTGAGATAAAGAATGAATATATATATTTTAATTTTTAAGGGAGGAGATTTTACAGAAAGCACTCTAATTTGTTTTTCCATTTGTTTTTTTTTGTTTTTTTTTGTTTTTTTTGTTTTTTTTTTTT
>BQKN01065436.1:138954-149530 GCA_022839385.1 Asparagus kiusianus
CCCCCGCCCCAAAAAAAAAAAAAAAAAAATTCCCTTTTGCGTCTATATATTGTATACTCTCATATACTAACTTCAATACGTCGCAGCCGCCAGAGTTCATCAGTTAACACCTGTAAGTCGGTTGCAACTCTGTCTTCATCGTGCAAATTAAATTCCATGAATTATTAGTATTTGTTGCGATGTTTATGCACGTGGAGTTTGAGAGCATTTTCGTTCGTTTTAGCTAGCTAGGAGCGCGTGTTCAAATGAGACTGCAGATTTTGGATTTAGTTAGGGGGGGAACAAAGAAGTCATTTTCAAATGTCGATGCCAGCTAAATTAATGCTATTTAATTGAATTTTCATCCTTTGCTTGTTTTTGTTGCCAGATGGGTTTTCTCTCTTGTTAAATGCATATTCATGGAATCATAGTGTAATAAGGACAGAGCAACGTGTATTGCATTGCCAAGTCCAAGTAAAATATTGATCCGTGTAAGTGATTATGTCAATATTTGAAAAATAAAGACCAAGATTTATTAGTCCCAATCACATTCCAAAGTTAATTAATATAATCTAAGAAAGTACCCAATTAACATCTTCAGTGATCATTCAAAGTTAAGAGTGTGGGAATAAGACTTAAAGTCTATGGAAAATACTGATCCATGCGAGTGATTATGTCAGTATTTGGAATTTAAAGAACAAGATATTTCTTTGATTTGATGGAAATAAAGACCATGATTTATTAGTCCCAGGCATATTCCAAAGTTAAATAATGTAATCTAATTAAAGTACCCAATTGAGATCTTCAGAGACCATTCGAGGTTACAGTGTGGGAATAAGACTTAAAAGATCTGTTGAAAAGAGCAAAGAAAAGGAGAATGCACGTTACGCCAATTTAATTAATGGGAACTGAGACCATATAAAGCTACCTTGCAAGAAAAGCAGAGTACTTGTAATTTTTGGGTAGTTGAGAAGTGAAAATAAAGATCCAAAAAATTAAAGGTGTAGATCAAAACAGTCCGCGTGAAAAGTTTTGACCGCCATTCTCGACTTGTAGTTTCTTCGAAGGAGCGAAACCTCCACGGTTGGGAATAAAAAGGCGAGGAATTTATCATTTTTCTCTAGCTTAACGTATCTAGTAAATTGGTAGTGGGTTGTATGTAAAAAAATATATTTTGTATGATGTTATATGCAAATTTTTTTATCTTCTATGTTTCTTGGCTATAAGAAGCTTGTTATATAGAAGTTTAAGAGTCCAAATGATCGGCTGCTGGATCCATCGCGCCTCTACTGGAGGCTTAAATACCAAGGTCAAGCAACCAGTAATCGAAAAACATTGTCAAATGAACACCTTATTAAATTTAAAACAAATGGATCACGTAGTGAAGCTTAATAAAATTGATACGTGCTAATAACTAAGCATGCATCTCATTGTTTCAGCATCAGATCGATATACCACTAATTTATCTTGGATATATAAAATAAATAAAATAACTGGTATTATAATAGGGGAATTCTAGTGGTCCAACTCAGAAATGTCTGCGTCCGATTTGGACTCACGTAGAAATCATCCTGGATGACCCATAAAATATTTGACCTCCTCTTAACTTTTCAAAGATGAAGTGGACCCTGGTTCCTGAGCTGACCCGGCCTACTTGAATATCAAATTTGTAATTTTCCAGGATCCAGTGGTTTCTTAGAAAAATCCACAGCAAAAAAAAAAAAAGCAACACATGGGAATTTTCAATTATCTTATTATACCATTCGTCATCAATATTAGGACTTCTGCCTTTAAAAGTATCAGCACGAACAACTTAAATCTTAGAGCCAGCTTCTTTCCATTGGTGTTATTGACGAGTCCCTGACACCCGATCAATAGTCTTCAAGCTACTGAGTACAGAGTTACCAGCAAACTTGGATAATTCAATCGCTGGGTTTTTTTTTTGGGTGAGTTCTAATTCCAAGTTATGAAGAAAATTATTTTTAACGTTGAGAATATAGGATTGTTGCCATTAGGCATTACTATTACAAAGATACCAAAAGATTTCATTTCTCTTATGTCTTGTTCTTGGTACCAGCTTTTGATATCTTCTCCCTCTATTGGTTTTTTTTTTTCCTCTTCATATTCAGACGTAACTTGAATGAATGTGCCTCATCTCCGCGTATTGTTATTGAAGTTTCGGAAGTCTTGAAGGGAAAAAAAATCCGTATTATTTTCAGTTATGTTTCGTGCCGGCCTCGTATCTAATTCAACATCAGTCTCTTTTTGTGTAGATTGAAAGTAAAATGAGTTACAGGCTGATGAATCATTCACCTGGGCATATAGAATCTCTATAATCTAGGGAAAGTATCCCAGAGTATCTCTTTGATTGTCTTCACTTATGCACTTCCTTTTGTTTCTTGTGCAAAGGTTGCATCTATAAATGTTGTTTGGATCAAAGTCTACAATGAAACGGGCAACTTTGATCCCAGAGGAGTGTTTTCTTTTTAAAATTTTGTGAATAGAAACATACGGTGAATATAGAAGGAACATGTGGCTTGATCTGTAGTCTAATGGGTTCGTAAATTGTAATTGTACAGACCTGATCAAATGCATTTCAACTGCAGGGACCATTAACATATCAATTATTCTTCTGCTTTCAATTTTTAAGCAACGTGTTTCGGTGAATTTTATCCCCCGACTCCTTTCATGGTGTAGGTATCTCAATATCAATGGAGACCAAAGTCCATGAGGATTTAACAAAGCAGGGATCTCCTGAAGAGCTTCTATCTGTTCAAATTTCGTCTAAACCGGTAACTGTTCTTGATAAAGTTGAGAGTGGCAATAACACAAATCATCAATCTCAATCAACGGTCTCTGACAGTCCTAGAGACAGAACATGTAGCAAAGTAAGATCCTAATTCATGCTCAATGAAAACTGAATAATGAATCATTTTACGCAACAATTTTGAGGTTTAGTCTTTAATTGGTCATTTCCCCCCCATATTATTCAGGAATCCAATCTGTATTCTCTTTCTGTTACTATGCCACCCTCTCCTTCCGGACTTCACTACGCACAAGCAAAAAGACTCATATTATCTATTGAAGGAAAGCCCCCATCTCCTCATACTCCTTCAGCAAATTCACCCGAGCCTCATCAAAGAATGCTCCGGAGTTCTAGCACAAAGGATAAACGTTTTGACTCTTTCAAGACTTGGTCAGGGAAACTTGAGAGACAAATTTCCAACTTGCGTGGAATCCCTCAAGAACCTGATATCGAGGCTGATGGCATTCCTGAAATACCAAAAACTGAGCATGTACCAGAAGTAGACCGCTACTTCGCTGCCCTAGAAGGCCCTGAACTCGAAACACTCAGGGTATGCAATCTCTTAGCTTCTCTATTTTGGCACGTTTATTGTGTGTATGTTAACTTATTGAAAATTCATGTGCAGCCATCCGAGGTTTCAATTCTTCCGGAAGACAAGAAATGGCCGTTTCTTCTTCGTTTTCCTATATCAGCTTTCGGTATGTGCCTTGGAGTAAGCAGTCAAGCTATGTTATGGAAGACTATAGCTGAGCACAAATCCTTGTTTTCTCCACATATATGCCTGAAGTTCAATCTTGTTCTCTGGTTCATATCTCTTGCATTAACAGTCATTGTATCGATTATCTACGGTCTGAAGGTAATCTTTTACTTCGAAGCGGTTCGGAGAGAGTATTATCACCCAATAAGGGTAAATTTTTTCTTCGCCCCGTGGATAGCTTGCCTATTTCTAGCAATTGGAGTGCCACCAGTAGTTGCAGTAAATCTTAATCCTATCCTATGGTATGTACTCATGGCTCCAATATTTTGCCTTGAGATCAAAATCTATGGGCAATGGATGTCTGGAGGAAAACGGAGGCTATCGAAAGTGGCAAATCCTTCGAACCATTTATCGATTGTGGGGAATTTTGTTGGTGCTTTGCTTGGTGCAGATATGGGGCTTAAAGAGGGGCCTCTCTTCTTCTTTGCTGTTGGCTTGGCTCATTATCTGGTTCTGTTTGTGACTCTTTATCAGAGACTTCCAACAAACGAGGCACTGCCCAAAGATCTTCATCCAGTGTTCTTTTTGTTCGTTGCAGCACCGAGTGTTGCTTGTGTTGCATGGGCGAATATCACTGGTGATTTCGACTACGGGTCAAGAATTGCATATTTCATCGCAATGTTCCTCTATGCTTCACTTGTAAGGCTTAGTATCATAGTTTTATGGGTTAATTGTGGATAGACACCTTTTTTTTAATGAAGAAAAGGATAGACTTCTTTTATGATCACCAAATTGAACTTACTATCCTGCAGTTTTATTGTTGCAGATAGAACCCTGAGTGAAACGTTTTTGACCCTCAGGTTCTGTCTGTAATAATAGATTTTCACTCAAGGGATCTATCTGCAACAATAGAATTATCCACAATTAATCTTAGTTTCATTGCAGTTGATCATTGATTTTATGGCGTCTAACTTGCTTGTTCTTTTTTTTTGTGTATGCAGGTTGTGAGGATTAATTTCTTTCGAGGTTTCAGATTTTCGTTAGCATGGTGGGCTTATACATTTCCCATGACAGGGGCAGCAATCGCAACAATTAGATATTCGATGAAAGTTACAAACACGCTCACTAAGTCGCTTTCTATTGGACTCTCTATGACCGCTGCCTTCATTGTCATGGCTCTTCTTGTCGCAACAATGATCCATGCCTTTGTTCTTCACAATCTGTTTCCTAATGACATAGCAATTGCCATCACAGAGAAGAGACCTAAGTCAAGTAAGAAACATAGGCACCTGAAAACAGAAAGATCGGGCTCAGAAGATATAGAGGTTTCTGTCAGAAGTGATGAGCAGAAAAGTTGAGTTAATGACAGCATGATCATTCTTTCCCTAAAATCGTTATGATATGATTGGATCCGTTGTTTCGGTTGAAATTGAGGAGCTGATTTGGAAATGAAGATTGCATCGTAATTTGAAGGATTATGCCTCGTTCTGATCAATTGGTTGGTTCAAGAATAAGGCACGGTTGTGTTTTGTCTTTGACAGCCTCAAAGGGTAAAGGCTAGCCAAACCACAAGAGCTGCAAGAGGTCTTCAGACTTGTGGACAGTAAAACTTTCTGTTGTTTCTGTTGCTAGCTGTTATTAAAAAGTGTAACTGATCTGAGGTACTTTGTTTCAGGGGGATTATCTGATCGCATAGTGTGCAAATGTAGTTAATCAAGAGTTTTTTCTTTGTTCCTTGCATAAAATTGCAAAAATTAATTGTCTAGAGTGAGAATCAAACTAGAAAAGCATTGATTCGATCGCATGAAATTTGCTATTCTTGGTTTTATAGTTTGTACAAAGACAAAAAAGATAGATGAATACAATGAAAATAGATGCACAGATGCTCCAGGAGATCAATATTGAAAATTTCAAATAAGCAAAACAGATGATGGAGGCGCAGGCTGAGAATTGTCTGCAAATTAAATTCCTGAACTGTTCAGTAACTGACAGTAATTAAACAATTGTTTACAGCAGTCACTTTTAAGAGGAGGTTTCCAGTAATATTCCGTAAAATGCAATTTCAGAAAAATATTCCACACAGTGACATAAAATGGTGGGAACCAAGAGTAAGAATATTGTCTACCCTCCAACTCTGACATAATGATATAGTTTGCCTTATTTACTCAAAATATATAAGAGCCAATGTCCATATATCGTATCTACATGAAATATTTTCCTGTTGATTTTTTGTGCTTGGTCCCTCACGGCTCTCAAGCTAATCAAAGGAGTTACAAATTCGAATAAATAATCGTTTTTCTTGTAAAGGTAATTCAATTTTTAATAAACTGTTATATATACATTTCCTTAATTTGATTTTTTTTGCATCTGTTTCTGAATTTATGTTAATTAATTTTTAAGAGGATACATTTCTCCATCTGCTGTTTCATTCCTTACATAAGCAAAGATTAACTTTTATGGATTTTGCTTTGACGGTGGTTAGTTCTTTCATGCATTTTTCAACTCTTTTGAGGTGTATCCTTGAATCATAGACCAAAGTTTCTGATTTTGGTGCAGAGCTGCCAGTTACTTTCATTTGTTTTCTGACATTTGGTGACTTTATCAGTAGAATTAAGCATACAATAAAATTGTGTTTATTCAAAACTAGATATTCATCTTCCTATTAAACAGGGGTATGGTGTGTGCACGTGCACAGGCTGAAACAGTGGCTCTGTTCTGAGCTTGATCTGTTCTGCCTTTCATTTTGATATTTTTTGGGTTAATTGTGGTAGACCCCCTGTACTATCACTCAATTTCGAATAGACTCCTATAATAATATTTGTGCGAATAGACCCATTGAGAGAATTTTTCTTAACTCTTAAAATTGTTAAAAATATTTTGAGGATGTGGATAGACTCCCTAAAGTTCCTTTGGTGAGGATAGACATTGGCGGAGTTAGAAACTTAGTCTTGGAGGGGCCAAGAATCGACACACATAATTTTCCTCTTATTAATTTAATTGAATAAAGGAAACTAATTTCAAACAAATTTTGAATATTTTATCATTCAAATATATTTATGATATAACAATACATGATAAAAGCAAGAGAAGTTAAATAAAATACCCTTAAGAAACATATGTCATGTGACAGTTCTTGGCATCAAATTCCTCTATGTTTATATTGGTGGTAAAACTTCTTACAAGTTCCTCATCAATGTGAACATGCAAGTTGTTTACAACAAACCTATTAGCCATTGCAAAACCTTGTTTTCACATTTTTCACAGCTAAAAATGACCGCTCTCCAATAATGATATAAAAATGAAGTTGTAATACAAAACAAACTGATCTGGATAACGACACACATGCAATATAGATAATCTATAGCTAGACTATGCATAACAGGAAATAAGAAACCCTAACATGTTTTTCTAGTAAGCGTAAACAATAAGTTTAGGGTTTACCAAACGGATCGTTTCTGTAGGATTGTCATGTCTTTCTTGATCAACGGCAGGAGGGCGACCACACTCTACAACCAATGAAAAGCCCTCGTATATCACTTTACAACTACCGTATAAAGTACCAATTCAAACGGAGAAGGAGATGGTGGCTATGTGAAGGTTTATGGTTAGGGGTGGTGGGTGTGCGTTGGACCTGGTTCAGGCCAGTGACTCGGCCCACCGGGTTCAATGTTGGGTCATGTCTGACCCGAGCCCGCCCGGGTCAGAGTGGACCGGGCCTACTTCTCTGATCTCGGGTGTAGAATTGGACCCTGCCCACGGTCCATAGGTAGTGGGTCAGCCCGTAGGTTTTTTTTAACTTTTTCCTAATTTTTATCATTTCTAATTTCTAGACTATATTAACTTTGTATTCATATGTATTAATTATATTTTTTTTCCTACTTCACTCTTTATTTAAAATTACACACACACACATAAAGATATACATCACACAAAAAAACATCGCAAACACAAAGATATATGTGATTTGGACTTCGAATGAAGACCTATATTTACGGGAAATTAATAACTTTTCTTTAATTTAAATTTAAACTACAAATGCAAGAGGAAAAAAGAAAAAAGTATGTTAATCATTAATGTTTAGTTGAATTCCTCCAAGTTATATTCGTCAAATTCTTTAAGAAAAGGTCTTGTTTGTTGTCATTGTGACTGTTCTTTTGCATTAAGATAGGTCAATGGTGAGCTGGGCTAGGTTGGGCTGGGCCTATATCTCTAGTCCCTAGTCTAAGGCTTGATCCAACCCGACCTATGACCTGGGTATATCACAAACCGAGTCGGGCCCAGCCCACTATAAGCTGGGCCGGGTTGTAACCAATGACGAGTTGGGTTGGGTCAGCCCACTGTCGACCCTGCCCATGCCTAACCCTATTTATGATGCATTTCTTCTCTCTCACCCATCATGAAAAATTCTATATCTATATATAAGGGCATAGAGATAGAATTCTACACTCATTAAAATTATAAATATCTTACCTTTAAGATAAGATATTATCCACCCACTTATTTGGGTGCTTATCTCATAACTATAACCAACATATTTTCACTCACGGAAATGAGTGGGTGTCATCTGTATCTCCATGAGCTGACTCCCTGAGTTGTTGACTCTCCAAATCAAAGTCTCCTTAAAAATCTCCTTCCTTCTCAAATTCATGATCATCTATTGTTAGTACAACATGGACCGTTGAGAACCTGCAAGCGGGTAGCCTTTTAACGAGATCCGTTAGTACCTACACAATGATCTTCATAAAATAAATACACACAACAAATAATAGTATAAGTATGCAGTATCTCGTGTTCCAGATCTGATCAAGCATGTTTGCTCAAGTACCGTCGATCCCTAAAAGAAGCGTACATAAACACCGCAATCTACCCTCGATTTATCGCACTCCTAAATCTTGTCCTCGACATATGTAAGAGTTGGCCAATCAATGAAAATTTTGACTATTTTTATATTTAAATATGTTTATGATATAACAATAAAGAAAAAGAAGTTAAATAAAATACCCCTTAAGAAACATATATCACGTAACACTTCTTGGTATCAAATTCCTCTATGTCTATATGGGTGGTAAAACTTCTTACAAGTTCGATTTCAATGTGAAACAAGCAAGTTGTTTACAACAAACATATTAGCCATTGCAAAACCTTATCTTCACATTTTTCACAGCTGAAAATCATGGCTATCCGTATTAGCGGAAATAACGTGTACATATCTTTGTGATTGATTCTGTAAATATTTCCTAGGCTAGGTATGTTAAGATGAGTTGTATGATTGATCTACTTTCCTAACTTAGCTTATTTGATACTTAGTTTAGCTTTGCTATTTATGTAAACCTTCTAGCTGTACAAGGAAAGTAGGAATTAGCTTTGTGTATATATTCCTAGGCTACAGCCAAAATAGATGAATCAAAAAAATTCATTTCCACAAAACTCTTTATGGTATCAGAGCCATCAAGAATAGGAGAGACGGCTAATTTTTTTCAATCGTTCTCCAGCGATTGAAACATTCGATCTTCAAACACGAAATCTGACTATCGACACCTCATCATGGGTGACGACAAGACCACAAAGCCCCTCGACTCCACATCTCCATACTACCTCCATCCCTCCGACGGACCACAAATCACAATCTGTCCAATTGTGTTACGTGGTGAGAACTACAATGAATAGGTTCGTTCGATGCGCAATAATTTTCGTGCAAAGAACAAACTAGGCTTCCTCGATGGAACCATAGCCAAACCGATGAAAGGAACTCCAGAAGAGTCCTTATGGGTGAGGGTTAATTCCACTCTTGTAGGATGGATTCATAATACCCTTGATCCAGTCCTATGCTCATCCGTCCCTCAACCTGATGATGTGAAAGACATGTGGGATGATATTCGACAACGTTTTGCAATAGGAAACGGTCCAAGAATCCATGAGTTGAAGACACTTTTGAGTAATTACAAGCAGCGTGGTCTCTCTGTGGTGAATTACTACAACGAATTGCGAAAGATTTGGGATGAACTTGCGGGATATTCAACTGTCCCAACATGTACTTGTCCCACTACTACTGAATTTGCTAAAGAAAAAGAGAATGAAAAGGTACATGCCTTCTTGGTTGGTTTGGATTCTACTCTTTATGCTAATGTTGTTTCAAATATTTTGATGATGGAAACTTTGCCGAGCTTAAACACGATTTTGGCTAAGATCGTGACTGAAGAACGTCACCAAACTATTGCTCGAGCCCACGAAACCAAATCTGATGTTGTCGGTTTCGCGGAACAAGGGGCTGCTAGGGGGCGCAATATTGCTCGTGATAGTGAGCGTCCTCGACCCAATGGCGTCTGCTCTCATTGCGCCAAACCTGGGCATGACCAAGAAAGTTGTTTTCAACTGATTGGGTTCCCGGATTGGTGGTATTCTTAAAACCGCACCAATGGAGGGCAAGGTAGAGGCGGAGGCAGGTCTGGATGAGGGGGAGGAAGGAATACAGGTAGAGGCAGCCGTGGGCAGGTAGCACACGCAGCAACCACCTCGAAGCCTGCTGCCAATACAAGCTATGCTCAGGTACCCCTACAGGGGTCAGATCGTAGCAGCATTCATGCTCTCTCGGATGGTTAGTGGGCTACGCTTGTGAACATGCTCAACACTTCCAAAGGGCAGTCTTCTTCGACCGAAAAGTTGAGTGGTAAGTTTGATGTTCCCGATGAATGGATCATCGATGCCGGATGCTCGAACCACATAACTGGTAATGCTAGATTATTTAGCAAATTGATTGATATTTCTCCTACTTATGTTGGGCTGCCTAATGGAAAACAAACCATCTCTACTAAGGAAGGCACGATAATTTTGAGCAAAAATATGGTGCTAAATAATGTATTATTGGTTCCAGATCTTACTTGTAATTTGTTGTCGGTGTCTCACTTGCTTGCCGATTTACATTTTTCTGACACTTTTGCTGATAAGCTTTGCATCATACAGGACCGTACTTTGAGGACTCTGATTGGAGCGGGTGAACAATGTAACGGGGTTTACTGGTTTCAACCTCTGCGACAACTTCGGGCTTATCATGCAACTGTGGGAGACAAACGAGAATTGTGGCATCAAAGGCTGGG